>BSQZ01000042.1:5631223-5661223 GCA_033239005.1 Lamellibrachia satsuma | reverse complement strand
GCTAACTCGTGAAACAAGGTACGAATGTTTTTCAGTCGATACGAAGCATTCGTACAAACTCCAAACATCGATGATATTGACATAAATCATACAATAAAATAAACGCTAACGTTTTCGTCGCGGGTTCGAATCCGATAATATTAGACTTATCTTACTTATCGTAGCGATACCGAGCCACTAATAAACCCACCACTTCCCCAACATAATTTAAAAGAAAAGTATATTCTTCCGCTGTAGTGTATTTACGAGGAAATACACCGCACACGCGTCACGTACAATCACTGTACAGTTATTGATACGCCTAAACCACATTGCATGGTATTGTACCGGCGTTCTACATTGATCACGACAATAAAATCTCTGCCACTCTCGAGTAACAGCGAAATGTCCGAGTGAATTACCATATCCAATATCGCGTCATTAAATATAGTGCCTAGGGGTCGTATCATGATCCGGATTGCAAAGGTAATGTAGTTCCTCGCTGTTGCAGCACTTAGATACAGTTGTATGCAGTAGTGATACGAATATTAGCTCAATATCGCACAAAAAGTTGTTCAAACTGTACAATCAACTTGACTATAAAGCTACAAAATCTGGTGGTTTTTTATTTTATGTTATGCTAAATGGCCTCTTTCTGATGCGAATCGCCCGTGAATCGTACGAGACGGAGGCGGAATAACTCAGACAATCGGACGCGGCCCATGGCCTTGAGCGGGTGTTTGTGCTAACCCGCGATTCGCTGGGCGATTCACTCCGCAAAGGTGCCATTTAAAATGTATTTCACACGCCTTGTATTCAGTTAAAATACTGTTCTATTTTCTATGTTCTCTGTTTTTGCAGTTTTTTTACTCGGTTTTAAACAATCAAACTTCCGTTTGTTGCGTTATACTCGATGACGTAATAAATACGTTCGCAGTGATTATAACTTGCGCAGCGGAGGATGGAAATAGGGAACCGTGAGGTAAGGTTGGGGATCATTAAACTGGTGCGTAAGAAAGCGAGACAATACGTTTCAAGCATCAGTAGTTTTATTTTTTTACGGCATAGCAAGCATGTATACACATGAATCCAGTGTACGGTGCCCACCGACAGTAGAGTCGGGCAGCTTGACTTCGTCATCGCACGCGCCTTTTCTTACGCGATGGCCGCGTCATGACGTAAATTAACTAGCTCTTTCCGTGTTACGAGCGTTCAGTACTACACTTCGTATTGCACACCTGTATTGCACGACACGTATTGAACGCGTGTGTAAATAACATGCTACGTAGTCGGGGAAGGCAGTGTTAGGTGGTCCATTTTTCATTCTTTGATATCTATCGTATCCATAAGTCAAAAATTGTGTTCACTCACATAAACAATGATTATTAACAGACCATGTTGTATCTATATATCTAGTATGCATAGATAATTACATGTAGCTGATTCAAATATTGTTGATAAGTTGGCTCAACTAACACTTGGTGTGAGGTCAGTTGAACCTAAGTTGGGTAAATGTTTTATTTGTATAATTTACGTAGCCCTTGTAATAAAATTTCATAACAACTCGGCCAACACATCTTCCCAATCGGAACAACACGTCTCGGACTAGTCTACATGTTTAATTAATACGTCGACGCACTTAATTAATGTAGACTTATAGGCCAATTGCAACAAGTGTAACGCAGTGTAATGAAGATGACACACATATCTATCTTCCTTTGGCTACCCCGGATATAAATTGCTCCGTAAACCAACTCAGAGTTAGTCTCCATGATATATTCCATTGGACGACTGACAGCATATTAGAGTTACATGCAAATAAAACAGAGTTTCTTATTATTGCTACACAAAAGCAGCGTGGTAAACTTGATTGTTTTTTTCCCGACACCTATGCTAATCCCGAATTTTACACCGTCCGTCTCAGTACGGAATTTAGGAGTCACCTTTGATAATAGTTTACATTTTAGACAGCATATTTCACAAACTTCTCGTTGCCCCTTTTATCATATTCGTGACCTTCGACTTATTCGCCAGTTTATGTGTTTTGCTGTCACCAAAACTATTGAAACTGCTCTTGTGAGCAGTAGACTTGACTACTGTAATTCCCTTTACCACAATATTGCTCTCTTGAAACTTCAAAGTGTGCAAAATCATTGCATTGGCTCCTTGTCCGATATCGCATTATTTTAACATCTGTACAATTACCTGTCAAGCACTTTCATCCAAGCAACCAGCATATTTACATTCACTGCTCACTCCTGTAAACAGCCCAGACATCTTCGATCATCTAATTCTAATCTACTTTTTGTTCTCAGTGTTAAGACAAATGTCGGAACTAGAGCTTTTTCAGTTGCTGGGCGGACGCTGTGGAACTCACTCCCTGTTAGTGTTAAGTATGTAGGAAATGTAGGAAAACACACACACGCACGCACGCACGCACGCACGCACGCACGCACGCACGCACGCACGCACGCACGCACGCACGCACGCACACACACACACACAGGCACACACTGGTTTATAGTATAGAAACTATATCTATTCTAATTTCTTTATTGTCCAAATGTGTTTTATTGAACAACAATGTTTGAAATGTAAATTTGACCGTTATCTATATATGAATATCGACCTTTCCGTTCAACATATAAAGCAGGCTGTTCGAGTCAATGCATTCAAATTAAATGGATAATACTTAAATTATATTAATAAATTGTGGTTCATTAAAACACATTTGAGTTCTTGCTACGAATCCCCTCTATCGGGGAAACGCAGATCCTCAACGGTGGGTATTAAACAATTGGTGTGTAATAACATTGGACCAAAATCCTAGAAACCATTGATCTTCACAGAGTCGTTGTTTGTATTTTCCTATTGGTAAATTTAAACTTTGAATATTTAAAAAACTATGTATATATATATATATATATATATATATATATATATATATATATATATATATATATATATATATATATATATATATATATATATATATATATATATATATATATATATATATATATATATATATATATATATATTATTTCATCAACATTCTGTAATTTGTTTCTCCAGAGAATTAACATACAAGATCATGTCGTCTTGCGCAAGGGTCCTACAATCACTTATACACGCTTCCGTCCACTAGAAATGTTAGTCTGGGCTCAGCATAGGTGTCGTTGTCCTAAAATAATGGGCCCGTCTCAAAATCAATAAGTTGGATGAGCACATGAATGTGATATTCACATTACAGTGGTCAATTGTTGTACGGGAAAATATTTCTTCATATAACTATGCATTTGGGCTGAGCAGGTTTGATGAGAAAACAACTGTGTTAACATTTCACAGCAATCCGTTGAGACGAAGTGACCGCTCACATAACACAATGCATACTGTTATGTAAATATTTTATTTATACAATGACCCTCTACATATATCATGAAATTATCACTGATTCTCATAAAATTGTCACTGAATTTTTCATGAAATTATCACTGAACAATTTAGCTCCATTAACCAGTTAAGGCTCAGTCTTGGGAATCTTAATCGATTTGATGATTGAGCCAAATGTTACAGTGGATAAACTTTGTCTGGTGAATTGGTTACATTGTATTTTTTACCACTCAAATGCACATTGTGACGGCCATCAAGAAATCAGCTCATAACGCAATGGTGACTTTTGAAATGACCCCTCCGTCACATCGCAAGTAATGTACCATTGACCTTCCAACATCCGCCCTCTCAGTCGTCTCGTTGATATACGCGTGGAACTCTAGTACGATTTAATACGGGCGATAGCAATAATGCGCTAATTTTTTTGTCACCGTCCTGCTATGAAACCATCGTAATTCAACAATATACGCGTTCCTTTGTATATCAATATGAACACAGCGTTAGTTACGTTACTGACATAAATATAAAGTACATAACGCTGTCGAGGAAAGAAAACAATAAAAGCATAGTTTGATCTACGCCGTGTCGTTGGCTGAATATGTGTCGGTTGGACTCTTCCGATAACCGGACTGCAGGTTCTGTTGGTTTGAATGTATTAACTAGAGAACGTTGTAGCAGGGCTGCATGTTCTGTTGGTTTGAATGCATTAACTAGAGAACGTTGTAGCAGGACTGCAGGTTATGTTGGTTTGAATGCATTAATTAGAGAACGTTGTAGCAGGGCTGCAGGTTCTTTTGGTTTGAATGTATTAACTAGAGAGCATTATAGCAGGACTGCAGGTTCTGTTGGTTTGAATGTATTAACTAGAGAACGTTGCGGCAGGACTGCAGGTTCTGTTGGTTTGAATGTATTAACTAGAGAACGTTGTAGCAGGACTGCAGGTTCTGTTGGTTTGAATGTATTAACTAGAGAACGTTGTAGCAGGACTGCAGGTTATGTTGGTTTGAATGCATTAACTAGAGAACGTTGTAGCAGGGCTGCAGGTTCTGTTGGTTTGAATGTATTAACTAGAGAGCATTGTAGCAGGGCTGCAGGTTCTGTTGGTTTGAATGTATTAACTAGAGAGCATTGTAGCAGGGCTGCAGGTTCTGTTGGTTTGAATGTATTAACTAGAGAGCATTATAGCTGGACTGCAGGTTCTGTTGGTTTGAACGTATTAACTAGAGAACGTTGTAGCAGGGCTGCAGGTTCTATTTGTTTGGATGTATTAACTAGAGAACGTTGTAGCTGGGCTGCAGGTTCTGTTGGTTTGGATGTATTAACTAGAGCACGTTGTAGCAGCGACAATCTGTATAAAACCGCGTACAATATTCCAACCGGCATTGTTTCCGAAAGGAACGTATTTTGCAACACACCGGTAAATGTGGTCTAACCAAGGTATAGATAACAAGTTTAATTAGAACGATTCGTTTACATTTCAATGCTGAACACCAAGGTCGATATTCAATGAATCATGTAACATATAGCGGTCAACTTATATTTGAAAAAAATATAGTTCATTTAAACACATTTATATGGACAAGATGTTAGAATATATACTATATTATAGTTTACATTGCATAGCTGTGCAGCGTGTTATTGACAGTGTGCTGTGCAACGTGTCATTGACAGTGTGCTGTGCAACGTGTCATTGACAGTGTACTGTACAACGTGTCATTGAAGGTGTGCTGTGCAACTTGTCCTTGACAGTGTGCTGTGCAACTTGTCCTTGACAGTGTGCTGTGCAACATGCCATTGACAGTGTGCTGTGCAACATGTCGTTGACAATGTGCTGTGCAACGTGTCATTGACAGTGTGCTGTGCAACGTGTCATTGACAGTGTGCTGTGCAACGTGTCATTGACAGTGTACTGTACAACGTGTCATTAACAGTGTGCTGTGCAACTTGTCATTGACAGTGTGCTGTGCAACATGTTATTGACAGTGTGCTGTGCAACGTGTCATTTGACAGTGTGCTGTGCAACGTGTCATTTGACAGTGTGATGTGCAACTTGTCATTGGCAGTGTGCTATGCAACATGTCATTTGACAGTGTGCTGTGCAACTTGTCATTGACAGTGTGCTGTGCAACGTGTCGGTGACTGTGTGTAGTGCAACATGTCATTGACAGTGTGCTGCGTAACGTGTCATTGACAGTGTGCTGTGTAATGTGTCATTGACAGTGTGCTGCGTTATTAAGGGATTATCTAAAAACATGGATGTATGACACTAGATCCCGGTTCTACAAGAATTTCGTTTCACTGGGATTAGCAGCGGTTTCGTTTTTCATCGGGCATCGAAACAGTTTCTCCAACACATAATATGTATTTATCATGAGGGTGCTGACATATGACCAGGCTTGAGGTCAGTAACATTGTAATTGGAATCGAAACGTACATTACATTTCCAATTCCTGAATAGTAATTACATCATGTAGTTTTTTAACTATTATTATTCACAACAAATAATAAATAAAATATAATATGTTGTGTATATCATATACAAGGTCCCTAAAAGCGCATCAGTATTGTTGCGCAGCTGCACTTAATTCCGCATTATCGAGGGAACGGAAGCGGAAATGGAATCATGGTATAGGCGTGTGCAGACTAGTGTTTCCGGTACAGTCGCAGCTGCGCGTGACGTGCATGGTTTAGCGGCAACGCTGCAGTCGAGTACTACGCAAGCCGCTGCGGTAGCCGACTGTCAAAGCTGACAACTAATGACTAATGACAACTAATGACAACTAATGCTGAAACGCAAAAGACAGACTAAACACATATCGACACCGACGTTGATAAACTGACGTGTACGTCTTCAGCTTAGTGCATAATGCAAACACACGTGATGTGATCAAATCAATATGTCGATGTCTCCATTACTCACATATTTGTCATATTTTGAAAAATAGTAACTATTGTCAAGTCTTTTGTATTATTGCTACGTTGAAGGTCCGCGTTTGTGTCCAAAATCTATCTGTCTCTATATCTCCTTCTCTCTGCTTCTCTTTGTCTATCTCTGTCTGTCTGTATGTCTCTCTGTCTGTCTGTCTCTCTGTCTGTCTGTCTGTCTCTGTCTCTGTCTCTATCTCTCTCTCTCTCTCTCTCTCTCTCTCTCTCTCTCTCTCTCTCTCTCTCTCTCTCTCTCTCTCTCTCCCTCTCTCCCTCTCCCTCTCCCTCTCTCCCTCTCTCTCTCTCTCTCTCTCTCTCTCTCTCTCTCAATCCTCGCTCAAAATATAACTAGAAAATGTTTGGATGTTGGTTTCAGACGCGGTATTGTCAATTTTGCTACTGCCGGGATTCTTTATCGAGCGGATTAGTTCTGTTGTTGGGGTTTCCTGCCAATTAGTTGTTACAATCCGTTCAATTACTCATCCCGACTTTGCCCTGGCTTTTCTATATCATGTTGTTTTTCTTTTCCGCACGTAGTCATTAATTCCTGTACCAAGTCTTTCATACTCTGTTATTTCGCCTGGCAATCCATCACGCAGCCTATTTTCATTTGTGCTGAATCCTAATGACGCGCATTTAAATAACCTCCGATCGGTCTGCAGAAAAATGCAGCTATATGTGATTAATACGCCATTTATCGACGTATTACACTTGCAAAGCAGAATTATACTGTCGTGCTACGCGTCGTACATTATCGATATTATTCCACGCCACAAAACAATTAACCGATATGAAGAACTTGCTGGTCAAAAGGCCAATACATGTCAGCAACAACGGATCACTTTCCCGAAATGGCAGGAAAACGACGCCATCGTGGAAGCGTGAACAATGAGACAGGCTGAGGCAATCGATCGCGGCGATTCGTTTTGACGATATCTTTGTCTCGGAATTCCACTCCAGCTCCAAGTAGGCGTCTGAGTGTGCGACCACCAGTACACTAGAAGCGTAAGAAAGTGTCGTGTTTGGTCGTGTTTTGTCGACATTAGTCGTTGTGTTAAACCTTTTCTAATTCACAAACACTTCCAGAGATAAACACGAGAGTCTGCCCGAGAAATCCCAGTATTACACCACTACAGTCCGCCCTATTATGGAATACAGCTCGTTCTTGTGACGTCATCACATACAGAACGATACTAACTACGCAGGGCAAGTCCAGAGAAGGTCAGCCCGGTTCGAGTGTCAAGACTTTAGCTTATCGTCCCTGGCAGAGCGTCGTGCACAGGCGAAAGTCTGCATGTTCTATAACGCTACACACGGGCTAGTGATAATTCCCATAAAATACTACATACTTATATACATGGACAACTGTATCCATCACATTAGATCTGAAACAAAGTGTTTCCTATGACATTGCATAACTAACATAAATACATTCCCATTTTTATTAATATAAATATGTTGACAGTTTCAGCAACCATCGGTTGCCCTTGGTTCTGGGATTTAGTACTTCTTCTGCTCGCCAGGTGGTATGGCAAGCAGACTGTCCCATAAATATTATGAATCGAGACGAGCGGGACACCGGCGTGTGAGAAAGTCTGCTTGCCACACTATCTATTAGTAAGAGGAAAACCGACCAGTTGTGCCAATAGCTTTTTCAACAGAACTGTAAAGAATGGACTAATGGACTATCAGAAAACAGTTGTGTCTGCAGCCACTGCGGACACTTACACAATAAATTGGGCAGGCAGATCTCAATTCCGTGCAGTGCTTTAATATTCATCGCCACATTGGCGTAATAACCTTCGGGTTCTTGCCGATTATCATATGTGCATATTTTCAATACTAGAGAGATTTTGACGGTTCAGTTTAGAATTGACCAGCCATGAATGTCGGGGTAAAGGATATTAGATATGTTCTATCAAATGATGACATTTGATAGAACATATCTTATGTCCTTTATTCCTTATATAACTAACATATATGTTAGATATAGTCGAGGTCAAATTGTGCACGTCAATGCAATATTCCTTTTGTGAAGATTAAATTAAACTGTAATTGACATAAAAGATGGACACTAAAATGGGACATTCAATTATCTTACAGTGGAATTAGAATCATCCACCAGGAGGCGGACGAAACAACCAACCTCTTCAGGGAAACTATTTCGTAAGAGTGTAGCAAATGACAATGTAAAGAGATTTGGATACGTCACCAAGGACTGGCAGGTTAGAAGACTAGCAAAACCATGGTAACAGTCCTTGCGGCTGGTGTCCTTGAGAATAACGACCGTTACCGAGTCCGGCTAGAGGTGACAGAAAATTCAGGACTGTTCCTGTTTATTTTTCTTTTGAAGTTTGCTGTGTGGTCATCCTTTCGATAGCATTTTTATTCAGATGCTTCTAATGGGATATGATTTAATTTAATTTAATTTTTTTTCTGAACGTCACGAGCATTTCCGTTACATTAATTTTACATTTTCATCGCACATTTTAAGGTAATTTTTTTTTATAATTCCAGTTTAAGAATCGAAGTTCTATGTGATTAAACTGACAAAACAGATTCACCCGTGAATGTCAGCGCATGCACGTATTGAGTACAACGAACTTAGGTATTCACCATTTTGTCGCAACGAACGTTGTCGTACCGAACGTTGTCGTAACGAACGTTGTCGTAACGAACGTTGTCGTAACGAACGTTGTCTTAACGCACGTTACACGCCAGTGTATTTCGCACTTAAATCATCGAATATATATGTTAGTTTCATGGACGATTTGTGTCCAGGTGGTATTATTATCAGTTATCACCGCCATCAACAAACTGGGATGAACAAACACAAGAAAGATGTCAACCTAAAGCTGTTACGATGCTTATGCGAATATTGTAAAATCGTGCAATTTCTTCTTCAAACTCATGATTCGTTGTCAATGCGATTTTTTCATCTGAAAAACTGTTCCGGAAACCTTCACGGGAACGGGCAATGTGACAGCGAAATTGGCGTTGTAAAAAGGACAGCCATGGCACTAAATATACCGTAGCCATCCCACGACAAGGCGAACACAAACAGCAACATGAACATCTTATCATTGAATAATTGACAACTCCCAGAGAAAGGAGAGGCAGAACACTCAACCCGAGGTCAATCAGTGACACGAGAGGGGAACAGTTTCATATGTACGGAACTTACGGAATCATTCATTGCCCGGTCAAGATAGCGAAACTGCTTCTGTGCATACCGCATTAGAGAAATAGGAGCACATCTCGACAGTTTCCAGAGAACTTAAGAGAATTGTGTTTTCTTACAAGTTTTTGTGTCCTTGCGACGAACATTATATGTACAAGACAAAGTTTTAATTTGGAGATGTTTAGCAGTTGGTGATTATTATTACTTTTTAGGGCATTCTATCAGCTTACAGGACTTTTGAAAAATATGATTTATTTGGTAATAAGGTCACTGAAGGATACCAAGTCACGAACGTTACATAATGCATGGCTCGTATTACAATGCATGTTGTAAAGTTAGCATCGAGTAACTATCGTTTTACTGTTTGTTACCAAGAAAGTGTTCAAGAATATAATAAAACTAATATCAGTTTGAATTGATGAATTTGAATTTTTATTCTCTTTGTCCCACTTTTTGTGCCAGTGTCGAAAACACACACACGCACGCACGCACGCACGCACGCACACACACACACACACAGACAGACACACGCACACGCACACGCACACACACACACCCACACACGCACACGCACACACACACGCACACGCACACGCACACGCACACGCACACGATTTATTTGAATATTTAACAAATATATTTCCCACAATCGATACATCTGTACAATTACTATAATTGTATTATCATATTGTATGCATTTACGTCTTTTATATCAGTTCCCTGTGGCTATTGTACATAGTCCCACTTTGGCAAAAACGATTGGTATAATTATGAAGCTAAATGTTAATGTGAATTGCTTACTGCAAGTTCTGCTTCTCCTTCAACTATATTGTAATCAGACGGACACAACGACACGCGGCTTCATCTCGCTATTTCGAAATTATTATTTCCTAATCTTGTGGATAGATGGAAGAGTAACAATTTATTGCTTATTTAATTGCTTCCTGTGCTGCATATTTAGAGCGTTCACTTGATAGCAGCAAATATTATTTTTTGCAATAAAAACATACGTTGGCTACTATTACATGGAGATATAAGATATTGAACGCCCTAAGATTTGACTTTCGGTCACCGGACTGAATCGAAGTTTAGTGATTTATCTTCAGGAGCGATTTTGTGGAAAAAAAATCGAAGCTACTCCAACTTCACGAACATGGCACACAGAGTGAGCCAAAAGGTATTAATACGATCGCACTGTGTAAAGTAAATGGTAATAAAACTATCAAGAAGTTCTTATAATTGTGAGCCAAAAGGTACTTAATACGCTCGCACCGTGTAAAGTAAATGGTAATAAAACTATCAAGAAGTTCTTATAATAGTTGCATTAAAATAACAACCCCGTTTTGTGTGTTTGCCTCAAAATTGCATCCAGAACAAAGTAGTTACATAATATCATATCCAATAAAAAAAAACTGCATAACAAACTATGCAAGACACGGAGACAATTATTTTGTTGATTGTCAACGTAGTTACGAGCTTGCCTAATGCCTAATGTCGTAATAAGACTGCTGTAGAACGACATCAAGGATCATATTATGTAGCTAACAAGTCTCTCAGCTGTCTAAATGGCTTCGCAGCAGTTTAAGTTGCGTAGCATCTTAAGTAAATCTCGCTCTAAGTAGCCGTAGATTAAGCGGCGAGTATATCAATAAATCACCAAAGCCAACGCGAGTCGTCCCATTACGCGGTAGAGAGGATCTGTGGTCAAATGTCATTCTGAATCGCGTGACACGGCCAACCGAATTAAGCAAATGCTTGTTGCCGCGCAGCGGTTTACAAGCGTGGTTGTCGCGGGCTTTTGCTGTTAAGCTGCTAATATAGCGAAGATGCAGACTTTATTGTTGCTGATGCTAGAGGGAGGCATGGTTGCAACAGTCGGTGCCTTATGTGTGTTTGTCTGTTTGTTCGACTGCTTAAACCCTCTTGCTTATATATTTGTATGTTTGTGAGTTTGTATGTTTGTGTGTTTGTATGTTTGTATGTTAGTATATTTGTGTGTTTGTTTGTTTGTCTGCCGGTTTGTCTATATCTCGCAGCCACGTAGAGCCAATAGTCTTGGTCTACAAAAACGCACACGGGGTTTGCATTAGCTGTTGCCATAAAACCTGCTCTGGTAATGGAGTAGGCGCCAAAAGCCTCTGGTCTAGGCGGATCCCGGCGCTGTTTAAGACCGCGCATTATATCTTGAAAGGTAGCATTGCTAGTCCATTTGGATGCGATGATATGTATATTACTGTCACCGAGCGCGTGCTTGGAGACGTTATGGCTAAACTCTTCCCACGGGAGCGGCGTGCTAATACATGGCGACCGACAGGCAGGCAGATCATAGCTGAATGCCGCAGAGATTGGAGAATGTACAACGATTTTCATTGTTCACCGAACGACTGTTTTATGGGGCACTGCCACTGCGGTTGGGACACTGCGAGATATAAGTTATTAGTTTTTATAATATTTCGGTTGTTTAAAAATAATTTCCATGGAAAACGTGCTACAGGGAGAGAGAGAGAGAGAGAGAGAGAGAGAGAGAGAGAGAGAGAGAGAGAGAGAGAGAGAGAGAGAGAGAGAGAGAGAGAGAGAGAGAGAGAGAGAGAGAGAGAGAGAGAGAGAGAGAGAGAGAGAGAGAGAGAGAGAGAGAGAGAGAGAGAGAGAGAGAGAGAGAGAGAGAGAGAGAGAGAAACAGACATACATACAGACAGCAGACAGAGACAGAGAGGGAGGGAAGGAGAGAGAGATTGTTATATGGCAAGAAAAAGCAGATCAATAAATCTTCACGATATATAATGTTTTCATCGAATGATTTATTGGTATGTCAAATTGCCATTGTAAATACTTCCTTACAGTAAATAGTTCCTCACAGTATATACCTCCTCACAGTAAATACTTCATCACGGTAAATACTTCCTCACGGTAAATACTTCATCACAGTAAATACTTCCTCACAGTAAGTAAATACTTTCTCATAATAAATACTTCCTCACAGCAAATACTTCCTCTCAGTAAATACTTCCTATCAGTAAATACTTCCTCACAGTAAGTTCTTCCTCACAGTAAGTACTTCGTCACATTAACTACTTCCTCTCATTAAATACTTCCTCACAATAAATACTTCCTCACAGTAAATACTTCCTCACAGTAAATAATAATAATAAAAACACATAATTTAGTTTCTGCGTCATATACCTGGCAGTTGTGGCCATTCATAGGCGCATTACGGTAATAAAACATTTATAAATGAGTTTTAAATAAAGAATATATATGACAAAGGCGCATAAAGCATTACAATAGCATTAAAATAAATAAATCAATAAAATAAATACTTCTTCACAGTAAATACTTCCTCACAGTAAATACAAATGGAGAAATTAAGAAATTGTCTCCTTATCGTTTAACCAGTGAAAATCTTTGTACATTCGCTTTAACTCGCAGTCGTTGTGCTCCCAACTCGCAAGCTTAGCACGATGTCGACACCTGGATATTTACTTGAAAAGTAGTTACCCTTTGCTGTGACGCCTAGAATATAGGGTGCGTAATCGATAGTGCGTCGGATGTTTGTTCCAGGGGAGCAGAGTTCGAACACACCTGCAGTCGTTTCGAAACTTTGACAATTTCGTTTACACCACTGTGTCTTTCGGAAGAGACGCTAAAAGCCGTTGGTCCCTTCTACCTGGTGTCTATGCCAGGGGAAGTGAAAGATCACACACAAGGAGTACATCTGTAACCTGTCGTGGATTCACGGAGTCGTGTTCTCGTATCCCGGTCGGGCGCGTGAGAGGCACCGTGCAGGCCGTGTGTACGCCAGTAGTGTTGTACCACATACAGGGGTCTACCGCAGTTTATGGATGGATGGATGGATGGATGGATGGGTGGGTGGGTGGGTGGGTGGGTGGGTGGGTGGATGGATGGATGGATGCATGCATACTAGGAGTATGAAATTGAAATTATCAACGCAGTAACAGTTGGAAAACAACACATTTTCAAAGGAACATTCTAGATCCGATACGCAAACCGAATTTTGGAAGAACGATCTATAGTTTTTGCCTCCACAGCGATGACGTCATAACAATGCAACGACGTCACGAAATCTTACCTTAGCTCGCATGCGTTGAATTTTGCCGCGTCTGCCGGTTGCTGCCGCCTCCTGTGCCTGCTTGTTCTTTGACCACTCGTTTATGGTCCACAGCAGGAGTTGGGCGGCGTCCCGTCGTTCACCACCTGTCGTCTCCGCCGCAGGCACTGCCCGGCCCGGCGACTTCGCCGGTGCAGGCACAGGCAGGCGACCGGACGAGTTGTAGCTCATCTTTTCGTTCCTGTTTGTCAAACTGCTTTCGGTTTCGACCACTTTCGGTTTCGACCACTTTCGATTTGGGTTTTATATATTATCGCGTCTTCAAATCTGTGTTACAACGATTGCAGACGCTCCTACAATTAACGCCGGCGCAAGTTTTGGTTTGTACGTTAGTTCACTCTAGTCTCTGCGCGCGATAAGACCACCTCTATTGTTCAACAGTAATGAAAAACAACGTAGTCTATATTCTGGCCCGCATCGCCTGTCTCTGATGGCGAGTTTATCGCATCTGACGCGTGCGAACCGTTGGTCGGTGCGGAACACTAACTTGATCACTCAACTCGGCCAGCGAATGCCCGGCGCTAGAATCCTCGACCTGATAATGTTACTTGGCTACGTGGTCCGCGCCAAGTAGGCGGAGTCAGTGCGCTGCGCTAACGACGTAAACGGAAGGCGTTGATGAGGACTCGAGACCCTTCTCGTTTGAGCGTCTGGCAATTCCGACGAGTTCAACACGAAGAGTCGCGGACAGCGGCGATTAGCTCCGTATGGGACGGCAACAATCGTGACGACAGAACTCGTGTCGTGCCACAGTACGACTGTCAGCCGCAGATAATGCTCGTCTTGTTGATTAGCTCCCGGCGAGCGACGGAAGATGCGCGAAAGATATACCGACGACACGCAACCGTTTCTCCGTGGCTGAGGCGATGCACGCGTCCGATGAATTATTGCTCGGTGGCACTGTCAGGTTGTTATCGGACCATGGTTTGTCATGCATCGACGCAGCACCGGTTCATTGCCGTTTGGTGAAACCGGAACAATATTGTTCAGAAGGATAGTAAACATTCACATGCGCATGGCACAGCTACGTGTTCCTCATGAGCCCTTCGCGTCTCTCATTATTAAGCGGCCAGTTTGCCCACTAGCGGCAGCATGTAACTAATCCTACAACTAATGCAGAATTCCGCTGCAGATCAACGATATATTCGCTCGATCAATGGAGAAGTATCGTCAATACTGCTTGGAAGCAAGACTCATCATTCTAATAACACGTACCTGCCACCCTGGCTTGCATTGACGCCGTTGGCGAAACTATAGTCTAGCATCAACCACTGTGAACCACGGACAGTGAACGTGTTAGTATTAGTAGGTAAGCAACGCGTCGATATAATTGGCTTTGTCGCGCTGGAATGTCCCCGTGCCGATATCCTATCTTGGCGGTGCTGGTGAAATTGAAAGGTTCTCTCGCTGAGTGGACGATGTTTCTTGTCACGTCTCACTGTAAATGGGCCGCCTAGACCTTCACAACGACCGATGTAACTGCAGCTAACTCATTCACTAAGCTTGTTTCTGTCCTTCAGTTACCACCAACCAAATATATCTCTTCACACGACACTTGACTATCGATAGCTTTTGTCCAATGGGATATTTAAAGAAATGACCAAACGAATATATATATATTATAGTTTCAACACTATCATCTAAACAATTCACGAATATTTCCCTTTGCCTTGTCTCAGATGGCAAAATACGTCTCCTAGACGTAGATGACCAATGCAGCCTCGTGGAACGAAAGCAGCCGTGCGTGACGAAACAACGAACCGATATAAAATACTAACCTCTTCAAACGGTTTCGCCGCTCGCGATGGGAAATCCACCGGCCGTTTTACGATTTATACAGAGCGTGACGTCGATCGATCGGGAATCCCCTTTGTCGTTGAAATCACCTCCCGTCTGTCAACATGTCTCGTGTCACGTAGACGCCGGGACACGTCACGTGACAGAGGCCTATTCCAACTGAACCGTTTATATATGGATAGTCAATTTTACGAATATAAGGCACAGTTAAACTATTGTATTTGAAGTTTGATGATTGCGTCTAATGTGATATCAATGCATTTAAGGAACATTGTTAACATGCTTCATTGCAATTGCACAAAGCTGTGGCAGTGACATATTGCATTTTATGGGTTTATAAGAGACTAGTGAATAAGATTTCAAGTATGGCTGTAACATGGCATATTCACAGTGTTTGAAGGAACACTGACGGGCGTCACACGTTGACTAGTTCACACATGCGAGCAGCTTAGCCCTGTTAGAGGGCTGTAATATCGACTAAATGAGCTCAGTAGGCCACTATGGTGGAGGCATCAAATGTCAATCAGTTTCATGCATATATGTGTTATATGCATTAGTTTCTTCCATATAACCGCAACGTTAACACAGCGACCAAAGGGAGCATTAGTTGTGGTCAGTGTCTGATATTTTTGATGAAGTCAGCGAGCGGTGGGATCAGTCACACACACACGCTCGCACAAACACGTACACACACATACCCACACACACACACACACACACACACACACACACACACACACACACACACACACACACACACACACACACACACACACACACACACACACACACACACACACACACACACATACGCATGCGCACCCAAACGTACGCACGCACGCACACACAAACACACACACGCGCGCGCACACGTGCTATGTGCTAATCATATCGGAGCATGTGGGCCGTTTCTGTTCTACTCGACTGACGACAATAATGCCAGGAAGTCGTAGACAGTCTGTGCTTGACGTCATTTCGTTGGCGAGAAAGCACCTGATCTAATGGTCTGCGAAAACATTTACGACGAAACGTGTACTGTAAATAGTCGGTTATATTATTTAGAAGCAATCAGCTGATACGAAACCGAATGTCTTCAATGATTTAGGCGTTGCACAAGTTTAATGAATTGCATTTTAACTCAGAGATACGCATATATACTTTCACTCAGAAAATTAAATTATTATGACAACTGAAGAAAGAAACGGAAGTTGCATTAATAGAAGACAATTGTCGCCGGTGTCTTGGAATTCTGGAGATCAACTCGAAAGAAATTGTAACAAATGACAACCATATAAATATTCACGTGCGTTAATGTTATACCTTATTAAAAATAGAAATATTAATTATTATCGATACATGACCAAAATGTGTCTTACTACTAGAAATATTTCGTCCGCAATGTGTGGATATCTTCACATTAATAAGAAAAATCACCCTATAAACGTAGGCACAAGTAGGTCACTGCATACACACAACCATATATGTTGAATACATTAAAACTCCTTCCTTAATTCGTTTAGTCCATCGTTCGTTGTTGTTCTGTAGGGCGTGAATGGTGTAACTAACGTGAATAGTGTAACCAACGTGAATAGTGTAACTAACATGTGCAGTCCATTTAATGAAAGAGTGCCTATATCTTTAAGCTCATCGAATGAATCACCTCGATCGTTAGATCGAATTTTGACCGAATATGGTAAAAAATAAGTTAACAGTTTCTCCGATGGTTTCATGAAAACTAAATAACGTATTTGTACAAACGTATTTGTACAAACGAGCTACAATGTCGCAGTTAATACTAGATAGTTTTGATCTGTTATTAAATTATTCCAGAACGAAAACATTGAATTAAGTGTCTTCGACTGATTGGGGCTAAAGTACAGCACAATTAACTGCCGCGAACGTCAGACACCCAGTACTATTTCAGTGCCTTAGCAGTGTCCAAACGAATCGATCGCATTAACTCAATCAGGTAGATGAACTCGTGTGTCCACGCAGACTGTTACTCGCCTGACTACTCGCTGTGTCCATAAATTCACCTGGACCGCAGTGGAGCGAGCGATTCAGTGACAATATTTTTCAATCAACTCTCTCAATGCAGAGAACAACGCATGTCTCCTCTGTGCTGACGTCATACGACCAGTCAGAGAACCGTTCTGATCAGCGCTCAATTGCTCGTTGAAAACGTAATGAAACCAACGCAGCAACAATAGAAAAAGTTTTGAACGCATGTTGCTCGAGACGGTGCAATGTAGGTTATCACAAACAAACTGTTGCTACATTAAAACAGTAAACATGTTTTTAAAAATTTTCAAGCGAGGATTCTGCTAGATTAGGCGACCGCTTCATGAAGTCATGACTGCTTTGTGGATTTTTGCAAAAACAACACCCGACGCTGTATATTTTGTGAATGATTCTACCTCCTCATCACGACAGCGCGCAAGAGAGCGCACGCACGCAAACACGCACCCATGCCGGCATAAACGCTAACATCCTAATGTCTTACATCTGCATCCACCATTCTCCCGAGCAAACAGTGCAACACGACACATATCTATAACTTCATTATCAAAGTTTTCCCCGTGAAGTGTGGAGTGCAGGCAACGACCCTTGGCAGGCATACCCATGACCACACTTTAATGGGAGTACCCGGTCGATCGTCTCAGCGAGGTACGCAAAAAGAAAAAAGTTTCATAACCCCTGCCTTAACTAGAGGGAAACGCAACAAGTCACATGAAAAATGTCGTCTAATGTCTTGGTCAAAGGAAACTACTGATATGCGAAGTCCATCAGCGAATCTCAATAAAAATTCGGAAAGACCGACTAGCTGACCCGAATCTGTGAAGACTGGAACATAACGTAATAACAATGTAACAATCTATCGAAGGGCCGGTCATTCGAGCAATAACACCGCCTCTGGAGAGGCCGTCGTCCCGAGAAAACGGTCAGCGACAAACCTGCCCAATTCCTGAGGCTGCATTGATCTACTCGCGTACTTCGCCTCGACACACCAACAATAGACCAACGATCGGCCGTGGAGGCCGAGTCTTTTATGCTCAAGCGACGCTTGATCGAATCAGATTGATTTTTCTCTCAGGTGGAATGGGACCCATTATTGCCGAGATTACGGTGTTTGTGATCCGTTTAGCTCGGCCACTTACTGATAGTTGAGCGGTCATTGGCACGATAAGTTGCAATCGACATATTCGTTATGGTCAGTCAGGGACTGGTTGCCCAATCGACGCGATGTTTGACCTGTGCCTCGCGTCCAGGAATGTCCCTGTGTTTAGTAAGGAATAAAATAAAATGCGTGACCGTCATCGTCCATCACATAATATGTTTCTTTTGCTTAAAAAGTAAAACAAAGCTAGGGCGTTCTTAGTTGCTGCACCTTTTTTTGGAATTCAGTCCCTATTAATGATGCAGTAGGAAACAATGCACAGTTTGACATCATCTGAGGATGTGTCTTCCATCTTAGCTCCATAGCATATCCATCGTTACGTTGACAACGTTAGCATTCTATATCGATTTCGAGATTGCCAAACCTTTTTTGACGTGCCTCTGAGCCCGGGATTCCGAGGATTCAGGAGATGTAGACTTCATATGATAATGATGATGATTATTATTATATTGGATAATAAATATAACAATATATTCTCAGAATCGACATACTATGATTGTGCAGTGGTTTCGTAGGATCAACAGCCACACCTCTACGTTCCAAAACCGAAATTCACACGGACGTTCCCCTCTACCAGTCATAGAAAAGTAAAGAAACAAGTTGCTAGAAGCTATTCTAATATACATTAACCGAGGGCACTCGGCCTAAGAGGCCGCGCCGCCAGTGCTGACACACAACGACATCAATGGTCATCTAACTTTGGAGGCACCAAAGTCATGTTTTGAAAACATTATGAAAACTAGCAAAAATACCCATCCCCTGACGGAATAACTTGGCAGTTAATAAGTGACTGCGATGATAACAATATTTACAACATTTCACAGACATATCCAGCTAGCATTCGTACTTGGAGTTGCCAGTCAATGCATTGATGGCATCTGGGAATCCAACTCTTGAAATTGCGACTGACAGCTGTCGACGCCTTGCCCTTGTATTACGTAACTTCGGACAATGGTAATTGTTGGCATTGCGTTGCGGGCAGTTGTACGCAATTATTACAAAGGGTAAAGGGGTGAATAAAAAAATGAGATGACCCCCACCATGGGTTCGAACCCCCGAAAGTTTGGCGACTAAAAAACTAAGCGTCTAGGAGGAGTGGCATAACATACAAACATACATATTCACGATCAATTATAATAGGCTAGAAGGAGTGGCATAACATACAAACATACATACTCACGGTCAGTTAAATAGGCTAGGAGGAATGACATAACATAGAAACATACATACTCACGGTCAATTATAATAGGCTAGGAGGAGTGGCACAACATACAAACATACATACTCACGGTAATTATAATAGGCTAGGAGGAGTGGCACAACATACAAATATACATACTCACGGTCAATTATAATAGACTAGGAGGAGTGACATAACATACAAACATACATACTCACGGTCAATTATATTAGGCTAGGAGGAGTGGCATAACATACATACATACATACTCACGGTCAATTATAATAGACTAGGAGGAGTGACATAACATACAAATATACATACTCACGGTTAATTATAATAGGATAGGAGGAGTGACATAACATACAAACATACATATTAACGGTCAATTATAATAGGCTAGGAGGAGTGACATAACATACAAATATACATACTCACGGTCAATTATAATAGGATAGGAGGAGTGACATAACATACAAACATACATACTCACGGTCAATTATAATAGACTAGGAGGAGTGACATAACATACAAATATACATACTCACGGTCAATTATAATAGACTAGGAGGAGTGACATAACATACAAACATACATACTCACGGTCAATTATATTAGGCTAGGAGGAGTGGCATAACATACATACATACATACTCACGGTCAATTATAATAGACTAGGAGGAGTGACATAACATACAAATATACATACTCACGGTTAATTATAATAGGATAGGAGGAGTGACATAACATACAAACATACATATTAACGGTCAATTATAATAGGCTAGGAGGAGTGACATAACATACAAATATACATACTCACGGTCAATTATAATAGGATAGGAGGAGTGACATAACATACAAACGTACATATTCACGGTCAATTATAATAGGCTAGGAGGAGTGGCATAACATACAAATATACATACTCACGGCCAATTTTTTTTTACATTGTTCCTCGTTCGTCTGACCGCCAACAACATAACAGAAATAAATTTGGCAGACGTACATAAGTGAGTCTGTTCCAAATAAACAGACTTGATGACGCCAATCCAGACGACCAGAATCGAATTAATTCACTGACATTTAAACAACGAAAACGATTTCTTTGTCATGGCAATCATATTATTTCTATTTAATTCAGTATTGATTGGAACAAACCACGAGCAAATGCATTCAACCGTTCAATGCTGCATAACACTCGCGTGCATTAAGGTTGAACAGATATTGGGATTTGGATTACGTAAGCAATGGTGCCAAGTCTATTGCGCTGTGAAGGAAACCTTCTGTTTTTTCAATTTTGCAATAACTCATGTTTTTTGTTTCTTTTTCAAATAATCTCCTGTTTTGTTTTACATGGTTACATTTTCTATAATAAAACGGCTACATAACTCTTGACACCTTCATTTTTAATAGGTTCCGTATATCCCCTTTTACACCCTTCTACCCCCACTGCGACCATTCCTTCATTTCATGTTCAACAGGAGAATCTAATTCCCCATAATTAGTTTACTTGGCACCTCTGCATAAGTGGAATGTTCATCGTCAAAATAGAATCCAGAGATGCTACGGAAACTCGCTATGGCAGAGATGCTATCCTAACATTTCGCTAAGCTGCTGATTTGAATGACGTGGACGCAACCCTCACAAAGGAACATTCTCGTAGAATATAACAACATATTCTACGTTACTATACAGGCATTTGCTAAGTTCAATGCTTGAATATGAACACCGAAACATCTGAAATGCCTACTAAAATAAAGGAAGCATGTAAAAGCAGGAGAGGCTTCCAAATGGAATGAACAAACTATCCAATAGCAATTATACAACATACGCCTACGTGATATGTTCGCCTAAAATGTTTTGGACATTGAACATGGTTGAAAAACCGGGAATGGAAGTCATCAAGTCCTCAGTCACTGCCGGATTAACCATGGTACAAATGATACACTGGTACCAGCCCCCTTACAAACAGCCCCCTTACAAACAGCCCCCTACAAACAGCCCACCCCACAAAATCAATCATAACTCATCTGATTAGCCGCATTTAGCTTCTATCGTCGCTTCCCATGAATCTGGCTGTTCAATGTCTGTGCTATACTCTTGGATGAAATTTGCGATAGAGCTAAATTAGTAATACTTTCCAGTGTATTAGTTAATCCATGTTAATCTTGACACTTCTGACGCATATACACTTTGCGCGCCTTACAATGTGACGAAATGTTTAAACGTACATTATATTAAACTTGTTTTTGTATAACCTCTGATTTATTACGAACATTTACCAGTATTTGTTTGTTTGTCATATGTTCCATTTTTTATGAGAAAGTAATCGTTTTCACAGAGGGTTATAAATGAATGGAACAAGTAAGTAATGTAACTATGTTTACAAATAAAATTGGCAAGTATCTGATACGTTATATTTCTCACTATCAATACTAAGATTTGTTACTATTAGAAGCTGCAGTTGAACTCTGTTGAACGGCTCGGCAACTGCCTGAAAGAACGTTGTACGAATCGTGGATGACACACGTCTAAACAAACACTGTAAACCTACCTCATCAAAATTGGACGACATAGACGACTTACGAAATGGTTCTCTATGTCTAATTTTTGATTGTTGCAATATTAAATGTAATTATTATATTATGTTAATGTACGTCGTCTAGTATACCGTATTTAAATTTTGTTAAACTAGATTTAAATTCGTTTTTAATACTACTATATATATTTTTTAAATGTGGATTATGAGCATAATTATGTGCATTTTTATTAATTTGTTATTTTATTGTAAAGCGCGTTGCTCTGTGTAGTACTGAAGTGTACACTGCAAAAGAATCGGTATTATTTTATGAAAGATGACGATGACGAATAATGTAAAAAACATCGGCATTAAAATGCATATATCTCGTGAAAGCAGCGTAGCGAACTCTGGTAATATCACGCTGACGTATTTCAGTACTTCAGTAAGGAGCAGGAACATAAACTCATCATCATTGCTCGTGGCCATAAATCCTGCACGTTGCCCTTCGGTGACGTCAAATGTTGCACTCGGAAGTCATTATACAGTAACCGGTGAATTAATACTTGGCGTGCGTCGGTACTGACATTACAATAATAAAAACGTGTACAATCTATTTACCACAACAGTAGCCATATTTCTACTTAATTCAGTATTGATTGGGACCAGGGAAAACTGAATTTAGCTCAAGTACGTAGATGCCTTAAGCAGTCTACGCGTATGCAGTGTTCTCCGCTTAACAGAATTGCGGATACCAAAATCAGCCATTTGAGAGAATAAAATATTCTGACCTGGACTGAACAACTGCTTATTCCCGCTGTCTTAAAATGCGCCGCTTTTAGTGAAACAGCCGCTTAATAGATTCAAACTGCCCATGTCCGAAGTGACTCTATTAAGCGAAGTCCATTCTACGTGTGTAGTAGTTTTACATGTGCATACCATAATACATAGAAAGTAAATAATTATTTAACATATGTTCAAACAACCAGTGAAACAATACTAAATATGCGAGATGATATTCATTTCTTTTTTATTTGGATAACATATTTAATTCAGTTATTTATTAGGTGCGCTACTAGCCGAGAGAAAAAGGCAGCTCCTGCAAAAGATGAAAGGCTGTGAGACCAGACAGGCTCAATTGGTAAATTCCCTATCCATGTTACGTTCAAATTATGGTTGACTAAAACTAAATAACTCGGCAACATTGTACATGCAACGGCTTTCGAGTGATTAGTCGCTCCACTTTAGTTGCCATGCGGCTTAATGCATCGAAAACTGTGAGTTTTAAGTAAGCACTCCCCATTATATCAGTGAGACATCACGTCGGCAATAAATCCTGTGGCATCAACTAGAACATGTATCAAGGTGAACTGGACTGTCTGTGTGCGTAGGAAACGCAACATGCTCTCCATTTGCAAGTGTTTTGATACGTATGGGCCCGTCTCACGAACATCCGGCCTGACAAAGACCATCCTGCAAGGCACCGTTAGGGGAGCAAGAAGACGAGGAAGACAGAGGAAGATGTGGGAGGACAACATCAAAGAGTGGACAGGCCTGGACTTCTTAGAGACGCAAAGGGCGGCAGACGACATGAAGAAATGGAGACAGCTGGTTTCAAGGTCATCGGTAGTGCACCAACGACACTACGGGTTACGGGATTGATGATGATGATGATGATGATGATGATGTATTAATATTTTTAATTCTACTCTCGATCCGCAAATGCATAAAGTCATGACAGTTCCCGATCTCCCACTTCTCGCACCGATCAAACAGACGATCGGGATCGGGAAGGGAGTCGAGATCAGGATCGGGAAGGGAGTCGAGATCGGGAAGGGAGTCGAGATCGGGGGGCTTGCAAAACTCTCTTATATCTTCCATGTCAGACCCCAATTGGAATACACCGCTGTCACCTGACATTCCTACATCCAAATATATCAATATCAAGAGATGGTCCAAAGACAGGCAACACATACATACGCCCCTACGTCATGTTCCTTGGCACTCCCATTCCAAAGCTCTTCAGATCCCCTTTGTTACTAACAACATACACCCAGTTCAGCTCCCAATAGCCAACTGGACCAACCAATTACGTCACACTGCATCTTTCCCGCGATCAACTTTTCTCTCCTTAAATTGTATTTCTTCACACGCACGCACGCACGCACGCATGCACGCACGCACACACAAGGGAAAATTCGTAAACGGAACAAGAAGAACAAGTATATTTTACTTAAAGCCGCGGCTGCGGATAACGATTTAGCTAACATATGTATGTTATGTTACCCATCTTTCTTAGAGACAGTTTCTATCCATAACCACCTACACAGGCAAACTGTGATCACTTGACAAGTATTAAAAATTGCTGCATACATCTAGCTACTAAAAAATCATTGTTATCTTTACGATGACATTGAACACAACTTAATATCATGGTTGCAACGTAGCTACAGCCTTTTTAAAATGCCCAATACTACCCCCCGCCAAAAACCCCACCCAACGTGGGACTTTTTTATTTGTTATTTATTTGCTTATTAATATCACAATATATAATACACAATATCAGCCCTATACATACGAAACTGATGGAGCCATGATGTTACAAACAAGCAAGCAAACAAACAAAGAAATAAAATAAACAAGCAAATAAAAAACAAGCATAGTCACAAGCTGTTTTATTTAATAAATAACGATTGTCTAGCATATTATTCCATCGTAATTGCCTGATTGTGCCTCTAAAAGAGAAAGCAACAAGGATGTATTACCGAATAAATAGTTCTTGGGCCAATTTATCGGCGACAAACGAACATACCCACTCGGCAAAGTAGTTGTCTGTCATTCAACAACGAGACAAATAAGTTAAATGCGATTGCCATAACAGACTCGCAAACTAAGGCCAATAATACAACGACTGTAATGTGGTACGAGTCTAATAATAGGCGGAACCGTAATCTTGCCCATTTCTTCAGTAGCTTTGCTGGAGAGCTTTATAAATTCAATCTGTGTGCTACACCGCGGTAGCCCTTCACGTGATTTAGGGCAACTGAATGAGTACTAAGCATCGTATTTTGGTCCATACTGGCTTTCTGGAAGCCGCGTAGGCGGTTTGTACACAAAATAGTACACCCTTGAAATTGTGTTTATAGGTAATAATTTTATTAGAGCGTTAAGGTACATCCAGCAAAACACTGGGTGTTTGCCTCGCAAGGTTTACGAAAATACATTATTTATTTTCCCTCATACTATAACCATTTGCAGGTTTAGAATTTCGAGGAATAGATAAAGTACCAAACATAGTTAAAATTGGTTACAAGTCAATGCTGGTGTGTAAACCGGGCGCACGCACGCACGCACGCACGCACGCACGCACGCACGCACGCACGCACGCATACACACACACACACACACACACACACTCACTAGGGTACACATGATATCAGAGTATCATACCACATTTCCAGTATTACGCTAATGCAATAATACCCATGGTCAGTTTGTCTACTCAAACACATTATTCACACTAATGTAAACCGTTTTATCAATGAATCGTCAATTATAAGCGCTAGCGCGCATGAGCATCCACGTTAGCACTGCGTAATTAACACGTGACTAATTAATAACCTACTTAATGCTGGACGACAACACCACTGACCTTGATATAAACAAAATGATGCGGTCGCAGTATTCATTTTAATCATAAACCAGTAATATAGAATTTAAAGTGTTCTAGGAAAATAATTTTCAGCCACAGGTCAACGTAGACAGAAACTCCTGCTGATATGACGAGTGTGTGTGTGGTTCGCACCAGCCTTAGATACTTACAAGTGACATAGCATGGTGTGCGTACGTGCATGCGTGCGTGTGTGCGCATGCGACGCGGGGCGGCGAGTACGTACGCTCGGCAAAAAACGACGGCATTGCAGCGACAATTTGTTTTATATCTGGCATTCAATGTAGCACCGCATTTTCTTCTGTCACTGTGGACAGCGATTCTCCATCAACAGGATGCGCTACAGACGTGACAGAAACACCAGCGAAATGCACTATGCTAGCAATTCGACAATCGCAACAACCATTCAACGCGTTCCGACGGAATTAAGCCGGAAATAATCGCATTAGACCCAATCACCCGCAGGACACGGGTACACGTGCTCAGCGTCGGAGTGAGTGCCTTCGTTAACACTGTCATATCACGCGGAAATTATACATAATTGCACGTTGGAAGTGGGCCCGGCAGTCGTGACGGTACTCGGAGAGGAGCCCTCACACGAGATGGTTCGAAAATGGTTTGAGTCGTGTAGTGACTTTCTGGCGTGGTCCATGGACGTGTCTGTGTAGTGAATATCTGGAGTGGTCCATTGGCCGTGTCAGTGTAATCACTTTCTGACGTGGTCCATGGCCGTGTCCGTGTAGTGAAATTTCTGGCGTGGTCCATGGCCGTGTGGTGATTTTCTGGTGTGGTCCATAACCGTGTCTGTGTAGTGACTTTGTGGCATGGTCCATGTCCGAGTACATGTTGTGGCGTGATTCATGGCCGTGTAGTGAGTTTCTGGCGTGGTCCATGTCCGTGTCTGTGTAGTGATTTTTGGCCATGGCCGTGTCCGTGTATTGACGTGGTTCATGATCGTGTGATTCAATTAAGTGCAGCACAATTTAAAAAACTTCTTTATTCATTTAGCTAAATAAAACTCCTTCTCAATTCATTTAGCTAAATAAAACTCCTTCCCAATTCATTTAGCTAAATAAAACTCCTTCTCAATTCATTTAGCTAAATAAAACTCCTTCCCAATTCATTTAGCTAAATAAAACTCCTTCCCAATTCATTTAGCTAAATAAAACTCCTTCTCAATTCATTTAGCCGACAAACAGTCGTTGTAGTTTGACGCGTGCGGTCAGTTACTTGGCTTAATAAAATATTGCATACTTCTGTTACTAATCATCAAAAGAATTGACTGTGATCGTTAGATCGGGTAAATCGCGAAAGTGTGAATTTGCCATTTTCGCCCAAATTTGACTGGATCCGGTAAAAATTAATATATTAGTTTTTCCGATGATTAATTTTCATCAAAACTCATTCAGATATTTTTGGCATTTCGCGAAAAGAACTTGGTGGGAAACAATTGAATTGAGGAAGAACCCCAACTCTTGGAAGATCTCATCGTAACCGTTACAACACACCATTGATGTTCAGGTGGACGTTGATAAACCATTCCTAATTACCCTGATAATTGCTAATAAAACAAAAAAAAATTTTTTAGAAAAAACATATCTCATTAGTGTGTCGGTTTGATGATATACGGTTTGTAACCAACCTATGTGAAACCACGGCTGTGCGTTATCAGTTTCCATGTGAATGCGTATCAAACACGCACGCACGCACGCACGCACGCACGCACGCACGCACGCACGCACGCACGCACGCACGCACGCACGAACGAACGAACGAACGAACGATCGAACGAACGAACGAATGAACGAAATCACGCACGCACGCACGCACGAACGCACGCACGAACGCACGCACGCACGCACGCACGCGCGTGGTTTTGTCAACATTTCCCCTGGTGGAAACCAGTGTTTTTGTCAACATATTTCCCTGGAGGATACCAGTGGTTTAGTAAGAGTCTTCTCATGGTGGGTTCTTAAGAGTCTTCTCATGGTGGGTTCTTAAGAGTCTTCTCATGGTGGGTTCTTCAGACATTAGTTGTCCAATCAATTAACTAACGTTGACGTTAACGCAATTGAGGACAATGCACTAGATTTCAGTAGTTTTCTGTGAAACGAACTACATACATACATACATACATACATACATACATACATACATACATACATACACACGTTGCCATCTGATATGAGTTGCCTACCCGTCAGAGGTATAAGATATATTTTAGTAAGCAACATGTGTATGGGGTGGGGGTGGGGGAGATCGAGAGAACCCGGGTTCGAACCCTCTTGCTGCCGTTTCGAAGCTTTGGCAATTTCGTTAATCCCAAGTTGCCACATTTCGCGAAGATGTATAAACGAGTACCTAGCTACAGACAGAGGTGGATATTTGAACGAATATTCTTCGCGCAGTAATTGCAGCGTGGCTGAATGCTTCCCACAGAAGTCGAAATGCCATTGGAATGAACAGACCTGTCACGAGGTGAAGTGTAAGGCGCTTTGAACAGTCCCAAAGAATGGACGCCGCGCTATATAAGAACGTATCTTTATTTTTTATGTTTCCTGCATTTGCGAATAGAAAATCCGAAGTTAGATACGACATTGGCCGAAGATTACTTGTTACAACAACCGTGATTAGTTCAGAGGAAAAATGGATGTTTGCCATGAAACCCTAACAAATAATTGCATTGGTTGATGCGGCTACTAGGACAAAGTTCGGTTCAATATTAGTTCGAGAGAATCCACCAGTGGCAACAATATAACTGGTTCGCGAGGTTGTAATACAATTAGATTTACAATTTCCGTTATCATCTGAAATAGTTAATTTCAGACGTTCATCTCAGGAGGTATACCATTAAGTGATGTCTCTTTTGCCCAAATAGTGCACTAAATAACTACTTGATGTCAGCATAAAAACGCCTGAATGAAACTACAATTAGATTTCGCTTGCAAATTCCCTCGTTCAGCTGATCGAAATGTGGTTTTCCTATCGACGAAACCGAGTTAGACGCGTTAAGGAAGACATATTTGTCGTTACGTCCGCCTCAAGAAATAACTGTTTACGTCGTTTCCAGGAAGTTACTGTCGCTGTAAGTAGATCGGAGTGAACTTTCAACGTTTCAACAATTCCATCATTACGCCTACCCATAGGAACGGTCCACCGACAGCAAAGTCATTACTGCAATTTCTATTCGATGGACTAGAAAGTTCTAAGATATTACTATGGTGGACGGCTGAGAACAGCGTGAAATTAAATCTAAACAGCGAGGAAACTTAATGTGATAAAAGATATATGATTACACTGATAACGTAATAAATAATACTATATTTATACAAAACGTATTCATATAATGAGATCAATGGGTAGATTAAAAAATTATCGTGTGTGTGTGGTGTGTTTGTGCGTGCGTGCGTGCGTGCGTGCGTGCGTGCGTGCTCGTGTGTGTGTGTAAAATATTAATGAGAATGGCTGTTCGGAAACATTTTTAACTGTTGATCTCTTAAGCGGCGAACGAACCAGACATCCGTCGTTTTACGTTGTTTTAAATAAAAGTGATTCAACTTTAAATGTTAGAGGTTGTTTGAAATCCATTATACCACAAAAGCCCCAAAAGGCAAAAAAAACTTGGGATGCAAATGTTTTTAATATCTCACAGCAGCTACGTCACCGGCAAAATTAGCAAAATACTGTATTCTGATCATAATCCGTCATGACACGGGATTTATTTACAATATATCAAATATAAAACTTGCAGTAATATTGTAGTTTGATATGTTCATATAATATAAAGCATAGTATGTCAAACCGGCATAACAATAATAAAATTAATAATTATTTTATGTGGTTCATTAAGTCGCGGTAAAACCTAATTTTTAACAAACTTTTGACAATATTCAATATGTATTTGACCCACAAGGAGCAACACAACTTCAGTAAAACCCAGTAAAAGGCAAAACACGTTGGGGGCTCCCGTGCAAAATTTAGACAAATCTGCATAGTATAGTAACAGCTGGATAGTATAGTACATCATAGTAACAGCTGGATAGTATAGTA
>BSQZ01000042.1:5601223-5626223 GCA_033239005.1 Lamellibrachia satsuma | reverse complement strand
TTATCAGTACTTACATCATTTCGGTTGTATAAAAATAATATTCATAATGCGTGTTGCTATCGCAATCCTTCATGCTCTAATATTGTAGAAAACACACGATTTAGCGCTGATATAAGACATGCAAGTTTTATAACATAATATTATATAGAGATCGACAGGCGACAACAAAAGGCAGATCGCCAAATATGCAGATTTGAAGATGAAACATAACGTTGTTATACGATGATTAACTGGTCTGTCAAAGTCACGTTTCATATCATTTCTTACGGTCAATTTCAATTTCAATTATGCAAAACCTCGTATCAGTTAACCAATAAAAATCTTTTTGCATAACAGTTTAAAATATGAAATAGCCAGCAACAGGAAGAGTGGTGAGAAGCAGGATGAAATGGGCAGGCCACTTGGTAAGGGTGGATGCAGGCAAACTAGCAAAAAGAGCAGAGGTGGGGAAAACATCAAGGACGCAGGAAAAGGGGAAGGCCACAACTGAGATGGGAGGACTGCGTGAGGAGGGATATGAGAAGATCGTGGGAGGATGAAATATAGAGAGAGGGGCGGCCGATAAAAAAACTATGGAAAGAAAGAACAGAAGGAGTTGCCCGACAATGCTTTATCTGACCCTCACCCTGTACAGCAGGGAACAAGGAGGAAGAGCACAACATGTTTGTGGATGAATGCAAAGAGCTACACTTATGTTATCTCGACAAACAACAGAGAGCTACACTTATGTTGGCTCAACAAACAACAGAGACCTACATTTATGTTGTCTCAACGAACAACAGAGAGCTACACTTATGTTGGCTCAACAAACAACAGAGTGCTACACTTATGTTGTCTCGACAAACAACAGAGAGCTACACTTATGTTGTCTCGATAAACAAAAGAGAGCTACACTTATGTTGTCTCAACAAACAACATAGAGCTACACTTACGTTGACTCAACAAACAACAGAGTGCTACACTTATGTTGTCTCGACAAACAACAGAGAGCTACACTTATGTTGTCTCAACAAACAACAGAGAGCTACACTTATGTTGTCTCGACAAACAACAGAGAGCTACAATTATGTTGTCTCGATAAACAAAAGAGAGCTACACTTATGTTGTCTCAACAAACAACATAGAGCTACACTTATGTTGGCTCAATAAACAACAGAGTGCTACACTTATGTTGTCTCGACAAACAACAGAGAGCTACACTTATGTTGTGTCAACAAAACGTGCACAGCAGATGACAACAAGTTTATCTAAGGTGTGTCTTCTCACGATAGCGCAACACGATCGCCACTAATTGGAAGATAATTAGCGGTCGGCACCACGATGCACGCTGGACGTTAGATACGCTCGTACGATGTGGTCTGTCGGATCGAAGTCCGAGACTAGGTACGACAGGTGTCTGACTTGTCCAAAGCTAAAGCGCGATTGTGTATTTTAAAAGGAACGTACCTCGATTTTCATTGGTTAACTGATACGAAGCTGGTCGGAGGTTTCATATAATTAAAATACCCAAATTCGAAATGTTAAGAGATGAAATATCGCAACAGTAACACTATTTGTATTGATTAGTATTATTAACCAACCGATGTGTTATAAATAATAACACATTAAGCGGCGTAATGTCATTAAGTTAACCAATTAAAATCGTTTTAAATTTAGATTGTTCAATTCCAGGCCTAAACATCCGACAGTTTCAGCTGGTAGATTATTATTTGTATGACATGTCATTTAAGAAAAGTACTTGCCAATAGTACCAACCAGAACGCCTCCACTAACATCGTGATGAACGGTCAAAACATTGAGGAAGTTGACTCTTTCAAATAAATTGGGTCCAACTTTAGCAAAGATGGCACATCAACTGAATAACTAAAAAAGGATCGCCGTGACCTTGTCTTCTATGGCAAGATTGAACATCACATGGAAGAGTTGAGACGCCAGCTTCCAAATCAAGCTTAAGCTTTTACTGAGCACTCGCAGTATCCATCCTCTTCTATGGATGCGAGAGTTGGACTTCCGCACAGCAGAAGACAGACAAAACTGGCAAAGAATATGTGGACATGGCATCCCTACGATCGTCCCGGTCAAGGGATGAAGTTGAAGGTGAAGCGATGTCATCTCCGCGCCATTCATGTCAAACACCATTTCACGCGAGCTTCGCTATAATTGAATTACACGCGCTAACAGCATAGAGTGCAGAAGACAACGGGGAAGGGAAACCTTCACTAAGTGGACGGTAAATGCTACACAGCTGGCGATATTGATCTACCCTGATACATCGTGTCAATAGCGGTTAGTGCCTAAGGAAACATGAACAAATCTGTTACCACGCTAATAATTAAGTACTCGAAACAAGTGTTCAGTAAAATCTGTCAGAAAGACGTGTTGGTTGGCTTCCTGTCCACCGTGTCTACAACTAAGGCTAAGGTGACTACTCAAACCACTGTTGTATGTTGTTCCTCACTTCCGTTAAAACATTCTAGAAAGGAAATTCCATAATTATAATAATATAACAATTTACAATAAAACATTCCATATATAATACTCTTCACATCGAATATATAAATTGTATACGACATTGTTGGTTGTCCGTGTTATTCTTGTCTGGGCACTGTTCTGTTCTGTTTGTTTATTTGTTCTGTTTGTTTGTTTGTTCTGTTCTGTTATGTTTGTTTGTTTGTTCTGTTCTGTTCTGTTTGTTTATTTGTTCTGTTTGTTTGTTTGTTCTGTTCTGTTTGTTTGTTTGTTTGTTTGTTCTGTTCTGTTCTGTTTGTTTATTTGTTCTGTTTGTTCTGTTCTGCTTGTTTGTTTGTTTGTTCTGTTTGTTCTGTTTGTTTGTTTGTTCTGTTCTGTTCTGTTTGTTTGTTCTGTTCTGTTCTGTTCTGTTCTGTTTGTTTGTTTGTTCTGTTCTGTTCTGTTTGTTTGTTTGTTCTGTTTGTTCTGTTTGTTTGTTCTGTTCTGTTTGTTTGTTTGTTCTTCAGCTATTTGTTGGCCGTCTGAAATAAATCGAACGAACGGCCAGTTGAAGGGTGAACTTAACTTGCTACTTGTGCGTTACGGTTACGTTTCCCATTGGGGACCATGTTAACGTTTTGCATAATTATAAGAAAACGGGACCATAAAAAAAAATTCGGAAACTTCTTACCTGCCGTTGTCGTCATCTCATTGACATGCTGATCGAGCTTAGTCAAAGTCTCATACTTCTAACTCATTAAAAATGCCTGAACGTGCCATGCCTGTCAATTTTTACAAATTTCTGCATGAATTACTACACACACGTACCTTGTGGCGAAAAAATTGCCAAAAATCCTCCTGCCTATTGAAATCATCTAAAAATCCACAGTTACATTGCCAACATGTTCTACTAGCAAACGTGCCGACGTGCCTGGCTCAAATAATGTTATGTCAGATGATATGATTTTTCTTAAACTACACATATCTAAAATTACTGTGCCCTACATTCGTAACACACACACACGCACGCACGCACGCACATACGCACGCACGCACGCACACACACACACAAACACACACACACACACTCACACACACACACACACACACACACACACACACACCAGGAAGTCAAACTGAGGCATGGTCCCTTGTGCTTCGCCGTCTCTGTCACTGTCCGGTACTGCAGCCTGGTAAAGACTAGTATTTCCTCACCCTAAACCACCCAGCGCAGCGGCAGGCCAATCACATCAAGGATAGCATATTTTGGTACCTGCGTCTTTGGGTTCGCACATATGTAGGCGCCCACACGCCCCGTTGCCTACTCGCCTACACATACGCGCCCACGCGCCCACTCGCACACGCGCCCACGCGCCCACGCGCCCACGCGCCCACGCACCCACGCACCCACTTGCGAGTAGTGATAGAAGCCTTGCACCATCGGTAACAGATTTTCTACAGCACCAACATTGCACAAAGAGCACTGCTGAGAGAGAGAGGGAGGGAGGGAGGGAGGGAGGGAGGGAGGGAGGGAGGGAGGGAGGGAGGGAGGGAGGAGGGAGGGAGGGAGGGAGGGAGGGAGGGAGGGAGGGAGGGAGGGAGGGAGGGAGGGAGGGAGGGAGGGAGGAGAGGGAGAGATGGAGAGAAAGAGAGAGAGAGGGAGAGAGAGAGAGAGAGAGAGGAGAGAGAGAGAGAGAGAGAGAGAGAGAGAGAGAGAGAGAGAGAGAGAGAGAGAGAGAGAGAGAGAGAGAGAGAGAGAGAGAGAGAGAGAGAGAGAGATAGCAATACTGTATCTATGCATCCACGACACGAACGCTGATATAACCAGACGAAAACATCACGTGTAAAATAACTTATCAAGACGCAACTCTCAGAATACTTAACTAGCTAAACATGGTCGCCGAAAACACAAAGATAGGATTTCGGATATACTCCATATTAGCTTATTATACACATTAACGTAAATAGACTCTTGGGAGATCTCATCGTAACTGTTACATCACACCATTGATATTCAGGTGGGTGTTGATAAACCATTCCTAATTACCCTGATAATTGCTAATAAAACAATTATTTTTTTAAAGAAAAAACATATCTCATTAGTGTGTCGGTTTGATGATATACGGTTTGTAACCAACCTGTGTGAAACCGCGGCTGTGCGTTATCAGTTTCCATGTGAATGCGTATCAAACACGCACGTACGTACGCACGCACGCACGCACGCACGCACGCACGCACGCACGCACGCACGCACGCACGCACGCACGCACGCACGCACGCACGCACGCACGCACGCACGCACGCACGCACGCAAACACTTATATAATCAACGACTTAATCCACATACATCCTTCCATATGTTGAAAATGAAGTGAAATATGCAAGAAATGCCCAATACCGCCATAGCATGTCGCTTCCACTCACCATATCACGAATGTGATAAAATGTCTTCTACTGTATAATTACGTAAATGAGAAACAGTTGCACGCGTCGTTGGCGGCTTTATGTGTACTTAGCTGATGAGCAGACATCTGCGATAACAGGAAGACGCGACTGCCCGCTAAGTCTTTCTAACACTCATTTTACAATTAGCGAGCGTCGGCCGTAAACAACTCGAGGCATAGGCGAGACGGACAAATGGGTAGTGTCCCATGTCGCTTCGTGTATATCGAAGCCAAATCCACACTTCCCAACAGTGAAGCCACTCACCATATCACTGCTGCCACAACTTGTTTATTCAAAATGGACGGCTAACGGAGTGGCTTAAACAGTTGTTTGCCTGGGCGACGCCATTGTTGTTTACGAATGTTACACGTTTGGTGGCTTGAGATACGTAATATAGTTCCATTCAAAAACGAACGTTATCGTATTTCATGCCAAAATATCAAATTATATCCACAATTGCATTTGAAATTGATAGATTTCTTGACAAACATTAGGAGTTTACCAGATGAAATAAAGACAGATATTTCCACGTATACCCGGAAACTTGTTATGATACGTTTCATTTTCATAACTATCCGATGTAATCGTAGTTTGCATGCCTATAAACAAGCAAGAATGAGACAATTTAATTTGTTGGCTGACAAAGCAAAATGTTATTAGACGTTTACGCACGCACACACGCATGCACGCACGCACGCACGCACGCACGCAGTAGTCACCCTCTTATAAAGCCACCACTCCTGCAAAGGTTCAAAGGCCTCTGGACTTTCATGGGGGCATTATCATGTGAAAACCTTACATGCTGTATGGCAAGGTGAGGAGAAGGTGACCTCTTGTGATAGGGGCTTATAAGAGGAGAATCTCCGTACGTATAAATAAACACTATATTGTGTATGCGAAATATAAACCAAATAGGGTGAATACGTCTTGTTTAAATATGGCAAAATATTTCACAAATTAATGTTATTTTCTTCAAATTCGCACCATCCCCCGTTTTCATGATAATGTATTCTTGTTTGAACGTGTGCGACCGTATCGAACACTTCCACACCTTCATCGGTTGAACACCTTCACACCACCATCGTAGTGAACACCACCACACCACCATCGTATAGAACATCTCCACACCACCATCGTGGCGAACACCACCACACCACCATCGTATCGAACACCTCCACACCACCATCGTACCCCGTCATGCCGGACACCGAGGGATCATGAATCCGAGCTTCCCTTGTCACTTTGGGGACACATTCCAGAAGTTCGCCACTGCTATGACAGAAGCCACACCATTCGTCTTCTCGGCCATATTCACATCACAATCATATGCTTGGTCGTGCATCTTTCTGACGGCCAAGCTGAGCTGTTCGACCGAAGACTGCTCATGTAACTCTGGAGACACAACCAAACACACACACACACACACACACACACACACACACACACACACACACACACACACACACACACACACACACACACACACACACACACACACACACACACACACACACACACACACACACACACACACACACACACACACACACACACACACACACACACACACACACACACACACACACACACACACACACACACACACACACACACACACACACACACACACGCACACACACACCAGGAAGTCAAACTGAGGCATGATCCCTTGTGCCTCGCCGTCTCTGCTCGGTCATCACTGTCCGGTACTGCAGCCTGGTAAAGACTAGTATTTCCTCACCCTAAACCACCCAGCGCAGCGGAGGGCCAATCACATCAAGGATAGCATATTTTGGCACCTGCGTCTTTGGGTTCGCACATATATAGGCGCCCACACGCCCCGTTGCCTACTCGCCTACACATACGCGCCCACGCGCCCACGCGACCACGCACCCACGCGACCACGCACCCACTTGCGTGTAGTGATAGAAGCCTTGCACCATCGGTAACAGCACCAACATTGCACAAAGAGCACTGCTGAGAGAGAGAGAGAGAGAGAGAGAGAGAGAGAGAGAGAGAGAGAGAGAGAGAGAGAGAGAGAGAGAGAGAGAGAGAGAGACAGAGAGAGAGAGAGAGAGAGAGAGAGAGAGAGAGAGAGAGAGAGAGAGAGAGAGAGAGAGAGAGAGAGAGAGAGAGAGAGAGAGAGAGAGAGAGAGAGAGAGAGGGAGGGAGAGAGAGAGAGAGAGAGAGAGAGAGAGAGAGAGAGAGAGAGAGAGAGAGAGAGAGAGAGAGAGAGAGAGAGAGAGAGACAGAGAGAAAGAGGGAGAGAGAGAGAGAGAGAGAGAGAGAGAGAGAGAGAGAGAGAGAGAGAGAGAGAGAGAGAGAGAGAGAGAGAGAGGGAGGGAGAGAGAGAGAGAGAGAGAGAGAGAGAGAGAGAGAGAGAGAGAGAGAGAGAGAGAGAGAGAGAGAGAGAGAGAGAGAGAGAGAGAGAGAGAGAGAGAGAGAGAGAGAGAGAGAGAGAGAGAGAGAGAGAGAGAGAGAGAGAGAGAGAGAGAGAGAGAGAGAGAGAGAGATAGCAATACTGTATCTATGCATCCACGACACGAACGCTGATATAACCAGACGAAAACATCACGTGTAAAATAACTTATCAAGACGCAACTCTCAGAATACTTAACTAGCTAAACATGGTCGCCGAAAACACAAAGATAGGATTTCGGATATACTCCATATTAGCTTATTATACACATTAACGTAAATAGACTCTTGGGAGATCTCATCGTAACTGTTACATCACACCATTAATATTCAGGTGGGTGTTGATAAACCATTCCTAATTACCCTGATAATTGCTAATAAAACAATTATTTTTTTAAAGAAAAAACATATCTCATTAGTGTGTCGGTTTGATGATATACGGTTTGTAACCAACCTGTGTGAAACCGCGGCTGTGCGTTATCAGTTTCCATGTGAATGCGTATCAAACACGCACGTACGTACGCACGCACGCACGCACGCACGCACGCACGCACGCACGCACGCACGCACGCACGCACGCACGCACGCACGCACGCACGCACGCACGCAAACACTTATATAATCAACGACTTAATCCACATACATCCTTCCATATGTTGAAAATGAAGTGAAATATGCAAGAAATGCCCAATACCGCCATAGCATGTCGCTTCCACTCACCATATCACGAATGTGATAAAATGTCTTCTACTGTATAATTACGTAAATGAGAAACAGTTGCACGCGTCGTTGGCGGCTTTATGTGTACTTAGCTGATGAGCAGACATCTGCGATAACAGGAAGACGCGACTGCCCGCTAAGTCTTTCTAACACTCATTTTACAATTAGCGAGCGTCGGCCGTAAACAACTCGAGGCATAGGCGAGACGGACAAATGGGTAGTGTCCCATGTCGCTTCGTGTATATCGAAGCCAAATCCACACTTCCCAACAGTGAAGCCACTCACCATATCACTGCTGCCACAACTTGTTTATTCAAAATGGACGGCTAACGGAGTGGCTTAAACAGTTGTTTGCCTGGGCGACGCCATTGTTGTTTACGAATGTTACACGTTTGGTGGCTTGAGATACGTAATATAGTTCCATTCAAAAACGAACGTTATCGTATTTCATGCCAAAATATCAAATTATATCCACAATTGCATTTGAAATTGATAGATTTCTTGACAAACATTAGGAGTTTACCAGATGAAATAAAGACAGATATTTCCACGTATACCCGGAAACTTGTTATGATACGTTTCATTTTCATAACTATCCGATGTAATCGTAGTTTGCATGCCTATAAACAAGCAAGAATGAGACAATTTAATTTGTTGGCTGACAAAGCAAAATGTTATTAGACGTTTACGCACGCACACACGCATGCACGCACGCACGCACGCACGCACGCAGTAGTCACCCTCTTATAAAGCCACCACTCCTGCAAAGGTTCAAAGGCCTCTGGACTTTCATGGGGGCATTATCATGTGAAAACCTTACATGCTGTATGGCAAGGTGAGGAGAAGGTGACCTCTTGTGATAGGGGCTTATAAGAGGAGAATCTCCGTACGTATAAATAAACACTATATTGTGTATGCGAAATATAAACCAAATAGGGTGAATACGTCTTGTTTAAATATGGCAAAATATTTCACAAATTAATGTTATTTTCTTCAAATTCGCACCATCCCCCGTTTTCATGATAATGTATTCTTGTTTGAACGTGTGCGACCGTATCGAACACTTCCACACCTTCATCGGTTGAACACCTTCACACCACCATCGTAGTGAACACCACCACACCACCATCGTATAGAACATCTCCACACCACCATCGTGGCGAACACCACCACACCACCATCGTATCGAACACCTCCACACCACCATCGTACCCCGTCATGCCGGACACCGAGGGATCATGAATCCGAGCTTCCCTTGTCACTTTGGGGACACATTCCAGAAGTTCGCCACTGCTATGACAGAAGCCACACCATTCGTCTTCTCGGCCATATTCACATCACAATCATATGCTTGGTCGTGCATCTTTCTGACGGCCAAGCTGAGCTGTTCGACCGAAGACTGCTCATGTAACTCTGGAGACACAACCAAACACACACACACACACACACACACACACACACACACACACACACACACACACACACACACACACACACACACACACACACACACACACACACACACACACACACACACACACACACACACACACACACACACACACACACACACACACACACACACACACACACACAAACACACACACACACACACACACACACACACACACACACACACACGCACACACACACCAGGAAGTCAAACTGAGGCATGATCCCTTGTGCCTCGCCGTCTCTGCTCGGTCATCACTGTCCGGTACTGCAGCCTGGTAAAGACTAGTATTTCCTCACCCTAAACCACCCAGCGCAGCGGAGGGCCAATCACATCAAGGATAGCATATTTTGGCACCTGCGTCTTTGGGTTCGCACATATATAGGCGCCCACACGCCCCGTTGCCTACTCGCCTACACATACGCGCCCACGCGCCCACGCGACCACGCACCCACGCGACCACGCACCCACTTGCGTGTAGTGATAGAAGCCTTGCACCATCGGTAACAGCACCAACATTGCACAAAGAGCACTGCTGAGAGAGAGAGAGAGAGAGAGAGAGAGAGAGACAGAGAGAGAGAGACAGAGAGAGAGAGAGGGAGAGAGAGAGACAGAGAGAAAGAGGGAGAGAGAGAGAGAGAGAGAGAGAGAGAGAGAGAGAGAGAGAGAGAGAGAGAGAGAGAGAGAGAGAGAGAGAGAGAGAGAGAGAGAGAGAGAGAGAGAGAGAGAGAGAGAGAGAGAGAGAGAGAGAGAGAGAGAGAGAGAGAGAGAGAGAGAGAGAGGGAGAGAGAGAGAGAGAGAGAGAGAGAGAGAGAGAGAGAGAGAGAGAGAGAGAGAGAGAGAGAGAGAGAGAGAGAGAGAGAGAGAGAGAGAGAGAGAGAGAGAGAGAGAGAGAGAGAGAGAGAGAGAGAGAGAGAGAGAGAGATAGCAATACTGTATCTATGCATCCACGACACGAACGCTGATATAACCAGACGAAAACATCACGTGTAAAATAACTTATCAAGACGCAACTCTCAGAATACTTAACTAGCTAAACAGGGTCGCCGAAAACACAAAGATAGGATTTCGGATATACTCCATATTAGCTTATTATACACATTAACGTAAATAGACTATTGGGAGATCTCATCATAACTGTTACAACACACCATTGATATATTCAGGTGGATTTTGATAAACCATTCCTAATTACCCTGATTATTGCTAATAAAACAATTATTTTTTTAAAGAAAAAACATATCTCATTAGTGTGTCGGTTTGATGATATACGGTTTGTAACCAACCTATGTGAAACCACGGCTGTGCGTTATCAGTTTCCATGTGAATGCGTATCAAACACGCACGCACGCACGCACGCACGCACGCACGCACGCACGCACGCACGCACGCGCGCATGCACGCCACAAACACTCAAACAGTTATATAATCAAAGACTTAATCCACATACATCCTTCCATATGTTGAAAATGAAGTGAAATATGCAAGAAATGCCCAATACCGCCATAGCATGTCGCTTCCACTCACGATATCACGAATGTGATCAAATGTCTTCTACTGTATAGTTACGTAAATGAGAAACAGTTGCACGCGTCGTTGGCGGCTTTATGTGTACTTAGCTGATGAGCAGACATCTGCGATAACAGGAAGACGCGACTGCCCGCTAAGTCTTTCTAACACTCATTTTACAATTAGCGAGCGTCGGCCGTAAACAACACGAGGCATAGGCGAGACGGACAAATGGGTGGTGTCCCATGTCGCTTCGTGTATATCGAAGCCAAATCCACACTTCCCAACAGTGAAGCCACTCACCATATCACTGCTGCCACAACTTGTTTATTCAAAATGGACGGCTATCGGAGTGGCTTAAACAGTTGTTTGCCTGGGCGACGCCATTGTTGTTTACGAATGTTACACGTTTGGTGGCTTGAGATACGTAATATAGTTCCATTCAAAAACGAACGTTATCGTATTTCATGCCAAAATATCAAATTATATCCACAATTGCATTTGAAATTGATAGATTTCTTGACAAACATTAGGAGTTTACCAGATGAAATAAAGACAGATATTTCCACGTATACCCGGAAACTTGTTATGATACGTTTCATTTTCATAACTATCCGATGTAATCGTAGTTTGCATGCCTATAAACAAGCAAGAATGAGACAATTTAATTTGTTGGCTGACAAAGCAAAATGTTATTAGACGTTTACGCACGCACGCACGCACGCACGCACGCACGTACGCACGCAGTAGTCCCCCTCTTATAAAGCCACCACTCCTGCGAAGGTTCAAAGGCCTTATAAGAAGGCTGGACTTTCATGGGGGGGGGGCATTATCATGTGAAAACCTTACATGCTGTATGGCAAGGTGAGGAGAAGGTGACCTCTTGTGATAGGGGCTTATAAGAGGAGAATCTCCTACGTATAAATAAACACTATATTGTGTATGCGAAATATAAACCAAATAGGGTGAATACGTCTTGTTTAAATATGGCAAAATATTTCACAAATTAATGTTTTTTTCTTCAAATTTGCACCATCACCAGTTTTCATGATAATGTATTCTTGTTTGAACGTGTGCGACCGTATCGAACACTTCCACACCTTCATCGGTTGAACACCTCCACATTACCATCGTGGCGAACACCTTCACACCACCATCGTAGTGAACACCACCACACCACCATCGTATAGAACACCTCCACACCACCATCGTGGCGAACACCACCACACCACCATCGTATCGAACACCTTCACACCACCATCGTACCACGTCATGCCGGACACCGAGGGATCATGCATCCGAGCTTCCCTTGTCACTTTGGGGACACATTCCAGAAGTTCGCCACCGCTATGACAGAAGCCACACCATTCGTCTTCTCGGCCATATTCACATCACAATCATATGCTTGGTCGTGCATCTTTCTGACGGCCAAGCTGAGCTGTTCAACCGAAGACTGCTCATGTAACTCTGGAGACACAACCAAACACACACACACACACACACACACACACACACACACACACACACACACACACACACACACACACACACACACACACACACACACACACACACACACACACACACACACACACACACACACACACACACACACACACACACACACACACACACACACACACACACACACACACACACACACACACACACACACACACACAAACACACACACACACACACACACACACACACACCAGGAAGTCAAACTGAGGCATGATCCCTTGTGCCTCGCCGTCTCTTCCCGGTCATCACTGTCCGGTACTGCAGCCTGGTAAAGACTAGTATTTCCTCACCCTAAACCACCCAGCGCAGCGGCGGGCCAATCACATCAAGGATAGCATATTTTGGTACCTGCGTCTTTGGGTTCGCACATATGTATGCGCCCACACGCCCCGTTGCCTACTCGCCTACACATACGCGCCCACGCGCCCACTCGCCCACGCGCCCACGCGCCCACGCGACCACGCACCCACTTGCGTGTAGTGATAGAAGCCTTGCACCATCGGTAACAGATTTTCTACAGCACCAACATTGCACAAAGAGCACTGCTGAGAGAGAGAGGGAGGGAGGGAGGGAGGGAGAGAGAGAGAGAGAGAGAGAGAGAGAGAGAGAGAGAGAGAGAGAGAGAGAGAGAGAGAGAGAGAGAGAGAGAGAGAGAGAGAGAGAGAGAGAGAGAGAGAGAGAGAGAGAGAGAGAGAGAGAGAGAGAGAGAGAGAGAGAGAGAGAGAGAGAGAGAGAGAGAGAGAGATAGCAATACTGTATCTATGCATCCACGACACGAACGCTGATATAACCAGACGAAAACATCACGTGTAAAATAACTTATCAAGACGCAACTCTCAGAATACTTAACTAGCTAAACATGGTCGCCGAAAACACAAAGATAGGATTTCGGATATACTCCATATTAGCTTATTATACACATTAACGTAAATAGACTCTTGGGAGATCTCATCGTAACTGTTACATCACACCATTGATATTCAGGTGGGTGTTGATAAACCATTCCTAATTACCCTGATAATTGCTAATAAAACAATTATTTTTTTAAAGAAAAAACATATCTCATTAGTGTGTCGGTTTGATGATATACGGTTTGTAACCAACCTGTGTGAAACCGCGGCTGTGCGTTATCAGTTTCCATGTGAATGCGTATCAAACACGCACGTACGTACGCACGCACGCACGCACGCACGCACGCACGCACGCACGCACGCACGCACGCACGCACGCACGCACGCAAACACTTATATAATCAACGACTTAATCCACATACATCCTTCCATATGTTGAAAATGAAGTGAAATATGCAAGAAATGCCCAATACCGCCATAGCATGTCGCTTCCACTCACCATATCACGAATGTGATAAAATGTCTTCTACTGTATAATTACGTAAATGAGAAACAGTTGCACGCGTCGTTGGCGGCTTTATGTGTACTTAGCTGATGAGCAGACATCTGCGATAACAGGAAGACGCGACTGCCCGCTAAGTCTTTCTAACACTCATTTTACAATTAGCGAGCGTCGGCCGTAAACAACTCGAGGCATAGGCGAGACGGACAAATGGGTAGTGTCCCATGTCGCTTCGTGTATATCGAAGCCAAATCCACACTTCCCAACAGTGAAGCCACTCACCATATCACTGCTGCCACAACTTGTTTATTCAAAATGGACGGCTAACGGAGTGGCTTAAACAGTTGTTTGCCTGGGCGACGCCATTGTTGTTTACGAATGTTACACGTTTGGTGGCTTGAGATACGTAATATAGTTCCATTCAAAAACGAACGTTGTCGTATTTCATGCCAAAATATCAAATTATATCCACAATTGCATTTGAAATTGATAGATTTCTTGACAAACATTAGGAGTTTACCAGATGAAATAAAGACAGATATTTCCACGTATACCCGGAAGCTTGTTATGATACGTTTCATTTTCATAACTATCCGATGTAATCGTAGTTTGCATGCCTATAAACAAGCAAAAATGAGACAATTTAATTTGTTGGCTGACAAAGCACGCACGCACGCACTCACGCACGCAGTAGTCCCCCTCTTATAAAGCCACCACTCCTGCAAAGGTTGAAAGGCCTTATAAGAAGGCTGGACTTTCATGGGGGGGGGCATTATCATGTGAAAACCTTACATGCTGTATGGCAAGGTGAGGAGAAGGTGACCTCTTGTGATAGGGGCTTATAAGAGGAGAATCTCCTACGTATAAATAAACACTATATTGTGTATGCGAAATATAAACCAAATAGGGTGAATACGTCTTGTTTAAATATGGCAAAATATTACACAAATTAATGTTTTTTTCTTCAAATTTGCACCATCACCCGTTTTCATGATAATGTATTCTTGCTTGATCGTGTGCGACCGTATCGAACACTTCCACACCTTCATCGGTTGAACACCTCCACATTACCATCGTGGCGAACACCTTCACACCACCATCGTAGTGAACACCACCACACCACCATCGTATAGAACATCTCCACACCACCATCGTGGCGAACACCACCACACCACCATCGTATCGAACACCTCCACACCACCATCGTACCCCGTCATGCCGGACACCGAGGGAACATGCATCCGAGCTTCCCTTGTAACTTTGGGGACACATTCCAGCAGTTCGCCACTGCTATGAAAGAAGTCACACCATTCGTCTTCTCGGTCATATTCACATCACAATCATATGCTTGGTCGTGCATCTTTCGGACGGCCAAGCTGAGCTGTTCGACCGAAGACTGCTCATGTAACTCTGGAGACACAACCAAACTCAAAAGAAATCCACAAAAGAATTCTTCACGGATCGTATGATATTTGAGGATATTTCAGAGCAAAGATTAAGCACAACTGTTTCTTGTTTTCATGTGTCACAGGCCTCGTTTGTGCTGGTGGATCAAACGCCACTTTTGCATTGTGGACATGATCTGTTGCTGGATCTGCTCCCCGAAGATATGTTGCTGGATCTGCTTCCCGATGATCTGTTGCTGGATCTGCTCCCCGATGATCTGTTGCTGGATCTGCTCCCCGATGATCTGTTGCTGGATCTGCTCCCCGATAATATGTTGCTGGATCTGCTCTCCGATGATCTGTAGCTTGATCTGCTCCCCGATGATCTGTTGCTGGATTTGTTCCCCGGTGATCTGTTGCTGGATCTGCTCCCCGATGATATGTTGCTGGATCTGCTCCCCGATGATCTGTTGTTGGATCTTCTCTCCGATGATCTGTTGCTGGATCAGCTCCCCGATTATGAACATAATTTCGTTCTGTATAAATATATTCGTGGCCTACAGGGTGGTATTGTTTTGTGTCGCCAAATGCGTCTCCTGAACGACATCGCCGTGATTGTCACCAGTGTCGAGAGGAGACATGTCGGTGGTTTCTCAGTGCACTAGTCTGCTCTTCATATATAATAAACATATGTACAATGGACTGCAGCTTAAGGTGATTGTCTCGCACACTTGTTTGCAAGCCTGAAAACAGCTGCCAGTGGAAATTCACTATACGGCCGAAATAAAGGGAGTGTCCAGGCTCCCAATCAACCGCCCGTGGATAAGGAAGTTACAATAAGTTGTGTTTGGTGTTTTCGTGGCCACCCTGTATTATATTATATGTAACAGCACTGTTGAAAGTGAAATAGTACTGTTGAAAGTGAAATAGTACTGTTGAAAGTGAAACAGCACTGTTGAAAGTGAAACATCACTGTTGAAAGTGAAATAGCACTATTGCTTTACAACATTTCTATGAGCACGCTACATACTGATCTGAACATGAATATTTTACAACAGTTATTTATCTAACTTAAGCATATCTAACAGCTACTGAAAACCTATCCGACTGTGATGGATTGTGCAGTGATGCCGTGCATATTACTACAGCAATGGAAGCTACCAATCCCAAGAGGTTGTTGGCTTTAAACAATCCGGTTAAGGTCAGGCTGAGAGTGGATTGTGATAGATGCGGATTTTTCCGTAATCCTGTCTCTGAACGCGAAGTTGGCAGTCACGTTGTGCCTGTATTTTGACAGATGTAGCAATATCTTTAACGGGTACTGCGTGTCTGAATGCTTTTGTCAATGCGCCATGCACCAACATAAACAGCCGTGCTCTCTAATTAGTCGCTCCTGGAACCTACATTTTTGCATTTATAAGTTAATTAACAGCATACTGCTTTGATCAGTTCTTGTCTGGCAGTTGAATTTTCATTATGGTAATTGTGCTATACTGCTACAACTACTGCTACTGCTTATACTACTGCTAATGCTAATGCTACTGCTACTGCTAATGCTACTGCTACTGCTAATTATAATGCTAATGCTACTGTTGCTGCTGCTGATACTGCAACTGCTACTGCTACTACTACTACTACTACTACTACTGCTACTACTATTACTATTACTACTACTACTACTACTACTACTACCACTACTGTTGTTACTCATGCAACAACAACAACAGCAACAACAACATCATAATAATCACTTGCAGCAGTAGCAGCAGCAGCAGCAGCAGCAGCAGCAGCAGCAGCAGCAGCAGCAGCAGCAGCAGCAGCAGCAGCAGCAGCAGCAGCAGCAGCAGCAGCAGCAGCAGCAGCAGCAGCAGCAGCAGTAGCAGCAGCAGCAGCAGCAGCAGCAGCAGCAGCAGCAGCAGCAGCAGCAGCAGCAGCAGCAGCAGCAGCAGCAGCAGCAGCAGCAGCAGCAGCAGCAGCAGCAGCAGCAGCAGCAACAACAACATCATCATCGTCATCAGCTGCATCAACAACAACAACAACAACAACAACAGCTACTACTACTGCTGCTGCCTCTGCCGCTGCCGTTACCGCTACTACTAGTACTACCACTAGTACTACTACTACTACTGCTACTATTACTGCTACTGCTGTCACTGCTGCTGCTGCTGCTGCTACTACTACTACTACTACTACTACTACTACTACTACTACTACTACTACTACTACTACTACTACTATTGCTACTACTATTACTACTACTACTACTACTACTACTACTACTACTACTACTACTGCTGCTACTAGTAGTAGTAGTACTACTACTACTACTACTACTACTACTACTACTACTACTACTACTACTACTACTACTACTACTACTACTACTACTACTACTACTACTGCTACTAGTAGTAGTACTACTACTACTACTATTGCTAATACTACTACTACTACTACTACGACTACTACTACAGTATGCGGACGATCGTTAATAACTATGCAGCATGTTATACATTGCGCTGTTCATTTCCCACGTGTATCTCACAAATGAGAATTACGGCTGCTTTCAGTAACATTTCAAATGTCATTGTTTAATTTACACATATGAATATATCACCCGGAGCGCCGGTAAGCCCAATTAATGAGAGACGTATATTGGGCGATGCCGTGATGTTTCGCCTATGGTTTCCCGTTATACACGACGGTCACGACAGCAGCGAGTTGTCCGGTGACGTCACCAAGGCCAAACAGTAAGCCGGGCAGTGAATCGGACGTTGTCCAGGCGAGATGGACAGACGCTGACGGATCGGTAATTTGCTTCATGGTATACGAATGAAGTACCGATGGTTTTTAGATGCTGCGTGGAAAATAATTTTTGAACATGGATATGAACATATTAATTTTTTAGGAATACAAAACTTATGCTGTGGTCAGATTAACATTGTATGTTGATTTTCTGGATATAAAAATTACGTAGTTTGGCAGGTGTTTCCAGCAGGTTGATGAAAGAACATATATCAACACAATTCATTTTCAGATTATTCAAAACATAAATTTACGAATAACACTAAAAACGTTAACATTGTCGCTAATGGAAAGAACAATAGTGAGTTATTCCCAGATGGACATAGCAAGGGACGTATTTAGTGGGTCATGTCAAAATGGCCTCCTTTGTCTTTGGGGTGATACTTTGTCGTGAATAACCTGTTGAATAACATAGGGGCATTGCGAACTAAGGGGTTACTAAGCTTCACCCTTAGCCCGACGTATGTAAGGCGATACTAGGTTGGCATTTCGTGCGGGTTTCTCTCCAGTAATATAACACGCGATATGCAGCTATAATATAACACGCGATATGCAGCTATGTCGGATTATAAATTAGTAGATCGTATCGAGGCACCATAGCACGACGAAACACTCATGTGCGTGCACTCCAACGCTGATTAGTGTATGCTCTAACGCTGCCACGAGTGTTTGCTCACAATGAGATCTAGTTCACCGTGTCGGGCGCGGTCGTGTAGTGGTTAGAATATCATACTCTCAATCAAGACAACCCGTGCTCAAGTCGTCTTGCTGCCGTTTCGAAGCTTGAGCAATTTCGTTCACTCCGCTTTGCCTCAGTTCACTCAGTTGTATAAATGAGTATCTGGCTATACACTGGTGTATAGCCAGTGTATAGCGGATTTGCAGTTTGGCTGACTGCTGCCCAGATAATTCGAGTCGAGTTGGCGCTGGAATGGACGGGTCTGCCGGGGGGGGGGGGGGGTGAAATGTAAAAGCGTTTTGGACGTTGCCGTGCATTATCTGGTTGGATGACGGTGATATATCACGGTAATACAACTACCTGATTGGTCTAGAGCATTTTACCGTGATATATATTTAGGGAATAATACAATGTTTGTTGATGTCACGAGAGTGTCACCAGCCAGATAACATCACGAGTGCCGCATATGTCATATGGCTGGTGACACTCAAATGACATCAACAAACAGTATGTTATTCCCGTTATATAATGGTGAATTAACATTTGAGCAAACGTTTTCACTTCCTACATTTGTAAATATGCTGCTGGGTCGGTTTCACGAAGTATTCCTACCGTACGAAGGAACTGATGCGGACGTTCAACACAGATTACGTAAATCACAACAATCACAGAAAACACGCAAATCGTTCGAACAATCGTGTGTCTCTGCCAACGCAACGCGCGTACTCGGTCGCGTTTGAAATTATTCAGACTTCAGCTAGATTCTCAGAACGAGGCTGCCGCGTGTTATCTAGTTTGATATATCATGGTAAACTGTTTTAGACCAATCAAGTAGTCTTATTAATGTGATATGTCCAACCAGATAATGCACGGCAGCCTCGTTCTGAGAATCCTATGTTAAACATGCGTTTGTGAATGTCGAGTGGATATCAGCACGGTAGGCCGTTGTATAACAAACCCGACAACACGTGGCACTCGTGGTGTCAGCTGGCTGGCCGTTGTATAACAAACCAGACAACACGTGGCGCTCGTGGTGTCAGCTGGCTGGCCGTTGTATAACAAACCAGATAACACGCGGCGCTCGTGGTGTCAGCTGGCTGGCCGTTTTATAACAAACCAGATAACACGCGGCACTCGTGGTGTCAGCTGGCTGGCCGTTGTATAACAAACCAGATAACACGCGGCGCTCGTGGTGTCAGCTGGCTGGCCGTTTTATAACAAACCAGATAACACGCGGCACTCGTGGTGTCAGCTGGCTGGCCTTTGTATAAAAAACCAGATAACATGCGGCACTCGTGGTGTCAGCTGGCTGGCCGTTGTATAACAAACCAGATAACACGCGGCACTCGTGGTGTCAGCTGGTTGGCCGTTGTATAACAAACCAGATAACACGCGACACTCGTGGTGTCAGCTGGCTGGCATCACTCTCTTGACATCAACAAACATTTCTCTAATTGTACAACGGTTAGCCGTGCTGCTGTCCACTTAACGTTCATAAACGTAGGATTCTCAGAATGAGACTGCTTGGTGTACAGCACTTTACCGTGATATATCAAGCCACATAACACACGGCAGCCTCGTTTTAAGAATCCATCTGAAGTTTGAATCATTTCGAACGCAACCGGGTGGCCACGTTGGCCCAGACACGCGGTTGTTTGAACGACTTGCGTGTTTTCTGTGATTTGTGTGTTACCAGGCTGTTACTATCACGAGTGCCGGAGGCACGAGTGGTGTTAAATGGCTGGTGACACTCGAATGATATAAACAAACAGTGTATTATTCCCTGAATATCAGAACGTACCTTTAACATCGATTTGCCCTAGCGACCAATTGGCTGGCCACTGCTATCATCACACAGAAGAACCAGTGTGAAGATTCATCTTGTGGACACCTACTTATGGCAAGACAAACAGAGGGAAGAACAGCGTACATGGTATGTAAGGTGTGGCTGTCACTGCAGCAGCAGTGTTGGGGTCAGTGACCACACAAGTCAACCCCACCCCTCATGGTGCAGACTGGGCAACTGATTCCGTAAGCACTCAGGCTAACGGGGTAACGGCCGTCTGGAGAGGGATGGGCTCCGCCTGGTCAGGAACTCGACACACCACATGAAGACGAACAATAAATTAGTGCTGAGAAAACCAAGCAAATGACCAACAACACCAATGGCGTCAGCAAGAAGATCAACGTGAGGGGACAAAGATTAGAAACAGTGTCCAACTTCATGTACCTGGATTCAGTTGTTACAGACAACAGCAAAGCTGACAAGACTGAAACCAATATGGAAAGATAAAAACATCACCCTTCGATCCGAAATCAGACTGATGCGATCACTTGCGATGTCAATATTTCTATATGCATGCGAGACATGGACTCTTACAGCCGAACTGCAAAGAAGAGTACATGCCATGGAAATTAGGCGCTATCGAAAGATCCTTTGCATCTCATACAAGGACCATGTAACCAACAAAGGTGTCCACAACATAATCCAACAAGCCATCGGGCCCTATGAAGATCTCCTGACCACGGTAAAGAGACGGAAGTTGAAATGGTACGGGCACGTCTCACGAACATCCGGCATGACAAAGACCATTATGCAAGACACCGTTAGGGGAGCAAGAAGAAGATGAATATAGAGGAAGAGGTGGGAGGGCAACATCAGAGAATGAACATGCCTGGACTTCTCAAAGACACAAAGGGCGGCAGATGACAGGCAGAAGTGGAGACAGCTGTGTACCATGTCATAGGTGGTGCCCCAACGACACTCCGGTTTAAAGGATTGATGATGATGTTTATACATCGAACATATCTGTGAAAACACTGATGTTGAAGTGGCTGACCTCACATTCCTATACTGAACAATCTACCTGTATAGAAAGGCGAGTCAATGCTACGGTCGACAAATGATGATGGTGACATTTACCAATAAGTAAATGAGAATTTGAATCGTTTTAGTTAGGTTGGTATTTGAAATAAAGAGTCCCCTTTCCCCAGTTCCCCGGCGAACTCGCCATCAGAAAAACTGCCGACGTCAGCAGATCTCACCTATATAGTAATTATAGCGTGAAAAAATTCGTAGTTTTCGGACAATGCACCTAAAAAAAGCTAACACAAACTAACCATTTCCAACTACAATCAAGAATATCACGCTAGTTGGTTTCTCAGAAGGTGTTCTAACAGTGAGAAATTCTGGTCAAATCTGTTTCTCTGGTAGCTGACATGTTGACAACGCCGACCAATAAGCGCAAAACAGTTCTTTGAAATCGGCTTCCGGCGTGACTCGTCACGCGCTTTCGACCGTAATCAAAGGGCATACACCGAAGCAACGCAAACACCCAATCAAGCTAGCTGCTAAGTCAGAACGGGAGAAGTTTCGTAAGCAAAAGCCAAAATACAGTGTATGTTGCATAACTTGAGCTTAAACGCAAACTTCATGGCCATATCCTATTGGCAAGAATAGGACTAGGTGTTTACGAATATATTTTAATTTTGTGTACGAATATTGCCAGATTATAAGCACTCGTGACGTAGGGTTATCGAACAGTATGGCGCGACCCATGTACTTAAGATGATATGTATTCAACAAGGTTTTCCTAATAAACCATTGGTGTGAAATTCTTGATTGTAGTTGCAAATATTCATGCTTTAGTAACTCTTATAGGCGCATAGCCCCCATACCATGACTTTTAGTTCGCTTTAATGAACTATTCAGAAAGCAATATATACTACAATTTTTATCAAAATGTGGTCGATTATCCACAGAAGCGCATCGTCTGAACCCAAGTAGGTGGTCCCATTCTAAATAGCAGATAGAATTGCTACATAATCAACGACGTCAAGATCCACAGAGATTTCATCTGTCATACGCAAATAGTTCGTTGGAAATACAGCCTGTTGGAAATAATGTCCAACAGGTCCACCGAACCAGAAAAACCAAACCGGCAGGACTCGGCGTTCCCGCATAGCAACGGTAATAATTACGAATTACACCGCCACTATTAACCATCTCCATATCCGACAGTCTACGTCACCGGAACTCCAGGGAGACTAATGACGAAACTATCATCCGGTGCTAGTTGCACAGTGGATTAAATAACAGTACGTGGCAGCGAGTTCTATCCGAGCGGGTAGCACTGTTAGCTATGTTTAAACGGATTGCCATATAAATAATCTAACTCAAAATGGCAGGTATGGTTTGATTAAAAAGTCACGACAATTACTTCTTCCAATTGATATAACATTTAAATTATTTTATCATATTGTTGTACCAATTTTGTTATATGGTTGTGATGTATGGGGGTATGAGAATTGTGACATCATTGACAAACTTCGCTAGGAATTCTGTAGAATGGTATTACGTGTTAACAAATCTACTTCTAAAAGTATAATATATATATGGCGAACTAAGCAGACTACCACTAGTGACATAAATTAAGCAAAGGATGGCTAATTTCCGGACTAAGCTAGCACAAGGAAAAGGTTCAAAGTTATATGTTATAATGTTCAGATTATCACTCAACCTAAATAATAACACAGTGAGTATGACTCATCGTGGATAAAAACTGTTCAACATATTTTATATAAAAGTTGTCTTTTTAACGTTTAACACTTTCCTAATGTCGTCAATCACAAATGACTAAATACTTGTCTTAAAATCAGACTTCATGACGAATATATTCATACATGGTCATCAAATGTATTTCACAATGATAAATGTATTACCTATATGATATTTAAAGAAATATTTCAGTTGGAATCATATTTAACATTGTTACCGGAGAGATTAAGAATTGGTTTTACTCAATTTAGGCTGGGTAACACAAAATAGAAATAAAAGGTACTGTACTTTGTAAAATAGAAATGAGATTGGGGATGAATTTCATCTATTGTTTCAATGTGACAGAAACTAAAGAAATAGATTTGTGACTAGATATTTTATTAATCACTCTAATTATTTACAGTTCTCCGTGTTTTTTAATATTCATAGTTTAAATAAATTAATACGAATTTGTAATTTGATCAAAATAATAATTGGTAAGTTTATCCAACATTGATTGTTCTTATTATTTTTAAATGTTTTGAGTACTTGTAAGTACCCTAGGTAATGTATATTTATCTCGTACACCAGTGTATGGTAACAGATAATAAAACTCGACTTGACTTGGCTTGTCCCACACTTTTTTATATAGTACTATGCACTTATCAGTTATCGATAATCCGTAACAAACTTGGCCGGAGTCTTCCCGTTGTGGCTACTTCCCGTTATGGCTACGTCCCGTTGTGGCTACTTCCCGTTTTCGCTACGTCCCATTGTGGCTACTTCCCGTTGTGGCTACTTCCCGTTGTGGCTACGTCCCGTTGTGGCTACTGCCCGTTGTGGCTACGTCCCGTTGTGGCTACGTCCCGTTGTGGCTACTTCCCGTTGTGGCCACTTCCCGTTGAAACTACTTCCCGTTGCGGCTACTTCCCGTTGTGGCTACTTCCCGTTGAGGCTACTTCCCGTTGCGGCTACTTCCCGTTGAAGCTACATCCCGTTATGGTTACTTCCCGTTGAGGCTACTTCCCGTTGTAGCTACTTCCCGTTGAGGCTACTTCCCGTTGCGCTAATTCCCGTTGAGGCTACATCCCTTTGAGGCTACTTCCCGTTGCGGCTACTTCCCGTTGACGCTACATCCCGTTATGGTTATTTCCCGTTGAGGCTAATTCCCGTTGTGGCTACTTCCCGTTGCGGCTACTTCCCGTTGAAGCTACTTCCCGTTGAGGCTACTTCCCGTTGCGGCTACTTTTGGAGGAGCAATCAGTCCTAAACTAGTCACGTTACGGCTACTTTTGGAATTAGCCAGTAATTCGCCAGCTAAGAAGGGAGCATTGATTTATTTGTATGTGGTTATTTGTATGTGGTTAAAAGCATAAATGGTTTTACCAAGATCCGTGTAACTGTCAGTAATGTACATGGCTTCTTTGGAATAGTGGTTATATTACTTATAAGCTGAGACTTTTCACCATGAATCATTCTATGTTCTATCACTGAGAACACGGTATCTGTATCTAAGTAATATTATTGAAGATGGATGTGGTCGAATATACGACAAGCAAATACGGGAAGCATTTTGCCACGTACAGAGGCTACAGGTTCCGGTGTAGGGTGTACTGGGCCAAATGACAACTAGTAGTGGGTGTGTACCAGATATGACTTTACATGCAAGCTCTTTGAAGTTCACAAAACTAGTGGGTAACCATCACCCCCAACATCTTCGAGTT
>BSQZ01000042.1:5498723-5596223 GCA_033239005.1 Lamellibrachia satsuma | reverse complement strand
CATCACACAACATCATCACACAGTCACCATCACGTCTAGACCATCACAACACACCGCTCGTCAAGTAACCAAATGTCTGTGTCACTACAGAGACACCTACCTTGAGTTGGACGAAGGTGTCATAGATGGACAATCGCCCGTTGGACGACTGACTGCTGGCCCGGTGCACCCTGGCAGGGGCGGCTGCCGGCGAGCCCGTCCAGGCTGTCGGGTTGGAGAGAGGGATGGCTTGTCCAGGCAGGGAGATTGAGCGGCGCCGACTGGCCTGGCAACGGGAGAGGGATCGTCGCTTCTTCCGAACCACGGTTCCTTTGCGAGCGAACATCGTCCAAGCAGACCCGTCCGGTTGTGGCAGCGAATGCGGCCACGCGTGAAACTCAACGATTCGGGAGCACCACAGAAAGTGTGTATGTGAAAATTGAAACACGACCAGACGGTACCAGTGCTTCTGCAGTGCAGAGTTACAAGTGCATATCTCCCCCAGTGCCGTAAAAAAGTCACGGCAATCGGTTTGCAGACTTAACGTCGGTATTCCCGCGCGTTCCACGTGCGCATTTGCAGACGTGAAGCGTGGCCGATCAAAATGAAATTGATTGTAGAACGATCATCTCTCACCTTCCACCAGATACTGGTGGTATTAGAAATCCCGCCTGCGGCGTGTAACTAGTCGTCCATTGTAAAGAGCCTGTGTGCGCCCGCTACGGAATGCGTTGTGGGCCGCGCAGATACCTCGCGTGTGTCGAGAGGCGGCCGCGTGCCCGATACAGGTGCAACACGACATGCATATCAAGTGACGCCTCGTCACTGCCGGACGCACGTGTCTCGTATCCTGTCGACAGTTTATGTCGTCATCACCAACGTAGTGGTCAGACACACACGGTCAACAGGTCGTGGTGATGGACTATCGATCGTTCGACAAAACTGTCGTCGCAGACGCACCGCGAGAGGTAACTAATGCTGGCGTTCAATGTTGCAAATTGTGACGCGTCTGAGACGCGACATTCGAACCATGCTGGCAATCAGTCACGTCACCAACGCTGTCACGTGATGCTGCAGTGGAAGTAAAGAGTGCGTCGTAGTGTTGCACTATAAATGTTGAACACTATTCAATCTCGATGTAGAACGATGATTAGGGGCAATCTCACCGGTTTTTACGTGAAAATGCCCCGCCCACTTGATGACGCAATATTTCCATAAAGAAATCATACTAATTTATTAACAATGAATTAATGTTCGTTTGTGTTTAGTTAATTGATATTTTGATGCATATAATGTGGTAAACAAGTTATAGATTCATGTAATTATGCATTTAGCCAATTTAGGTAATGTTGCTGTGTAAAGACAATATACAAATGTATTAAAATTAACTCGACAACAGTAATCTAACCACAAGAAATTATAAAGTATAACGCACGCACGCACGTTATATGCAATTTATATGTTACATACACTAACATTGACATGTACGTATAACGAATGTGTTCCAGAAAGGCTAAAAATACATGTAATCTTAATTATGATGTCCGTAGTTGTGATGCAGGACATACGATTTATGACGGCGGGAATTAATTGCAGATAAGTAAATTTCTGATGATTACATGTTTATGCATTAAAACAGCATAAAGAAAGATCACTTTAAGCTAATGATTGAAACATTGGTTTACATATTGTAACATCAAATAACATTATATTAAACAATAAACAGGTGACGTTACGTTAATTGTGTGTACACTACGGACGTCTCTTTGTCTGCATTGACAGTATGTGTATGTCATATTTAAATGCATAAGCTAAATTATTATGTGATTACGATTCAAGGCTATCCGCATGCTGCCACAGAGTGCAGGGTCAGCTACGGCATCATTGCTGTACACACTGCCTGCTCGGGGCTTCTCACGCCCCCGTCTGGAAAGCAATTGTGGCCGCAGCCGTCTGATGTCACGGAGGAGCAAGACTCACTGGGTTAGTTTTATTGTTCCTGGTATAGACACTAGGTAGAAGGGACCAACGGCTTTCAGTGTCTCTTGCTGTCTACTGCTTTCGGGCGGGAAATACAACTGTTTTTCCTTGGTCACGCTTTCCCGCTTTTTTGATGAAATTTCCCGCCTTTTTATAATTTTCAAAACAACACATATTCACAGTAAAATCGATCTATTTGTTGCACACGAGGCCATTCTAGGAATTCTAGGCACGTGTTGTGGTTTCAAGTGATTCCACACTTTCCCGTGCGGGCGTTCACCACGAACGAGAACGGCACACCAAAATGGCGACACGCAAGACAAACATGTTAAAATACGACGATAAAACGATAAAACGACGAAAGTTGAGTGGATGCTTACCGCTTTACATAACTGTCCCGCTTTTTCACGAGCACACGTTGACACCTGTGTTCCTTAAGCTTCGAAACAACAGCAGGTGGATTTCCAGTCCTTTCGATTGACAGTTCGGCGCTCTAGTCACCGAACCACTCCGTCATCTCCATTCCGAACGATTTCCGTCGAACATCCTCATCAAAGGAATTGACGGTGTCTACTCGGAGATACAACGCGCCTCTAGACTAGCTGAAGTCGCCGCGGAATCACTGGTAATGACTGCTGTCTCGCATTACCCGTGATACGAGATTTTAACAATATCAGTTTCATCGATTCTAGCTTAATCTGCCGCAGCCAACACCTGGTCCTACGTACACACTTGTGAAATCTGGACGACTGACAAAATTACGTCAATAGCTGCTGTCAACAACGGCCTTCTGTCCGTAACGATAAGATCACAGATCACGAATGTAGTGCTTACAAATTAGTCGATTTCAGTTATTTTATTCCAAAGAAGTCACTGTATCCAGCCGGCAAGGTTGGAATGTTTGACATTTCGCACCATTGGTAGTAAAATTTTACGATATTAAGTCTCATGACAGCCATGGTAATGTGTACTTGTTCTGGACGCAAAATAATGATTTGAAAGTATCACATTCTCACTGAGTATTGCCCGTCATGTCGCTTACCCACAACAAGATGTTCTACAAACCCTACCGTTTTGCTTTCGATAAAATCAACATGGAATGTGATCCCAGTCAGATATTTACAAAATGAACTTGTCTACTTACGCAGGAGATCCTTCCGTGACATTTCTAGAGCTAAATTCATGAGTGTGAATATAGCATATGACACTGTATGACAGGAGATAAATACATATATATTTCCCGGTTATTCATTCAGGATCTTGTACTTGTGTAATCTTAACCTTCACCTTCGTGACACTCATTTTTCCGCCGTCCGATGGAAACCATATTGATATACATATATATTTCCCGGTCATTCACAAAGGATCTTGTACTTGTATAATCTAAACCTTCACCTTCGTGACACTCCTTCTTCCGCCGTCCGATGGAAACCATATTGATATACATATATATTTCCCGGTCATTCACAAAGGATCTTTTACTTGTATAATCTTAATCTTCACATCGTATTGATAGACAGAGATATTTTCAATCATAACGCCTACAGGGGCCATCCTGAATAACTAACGTGGCAACCTTATTCACTGCGGCACTAACCGTCTACTTTCCACAACTGGTCCACAAAGACGAACACTGTCTATGGAAATACGTGGCCATTAATCACCACAAAATATAACGCGACGGTTTCCTGCGACAAGCCACATTCGGCAACAGCTGGGCAGTTAGCCTCTCTGTGACTGCGGGAGGCAAGGAACAACGAGACCAGGTACTTACCAGTACCACTGAACCTAAGCCCAGTCGTCCGTCAACAAGCGAAAACATAACATGGTCAGAGCCGAGAGTGGTCCCCAAAGGGTCACTAATTCCAGGAATACTAATTTTCGTCGCACCTGCCCACAGTAGAGTTGGACTGCACTGTTTCTGATGGCTCGTTCGCCGGTGTGAGACAGGACAGTTTTAACGGATAATTGTTCATTGATGAAACGCAGTTGCTGTGAAATGATTTCCATTTTTGCTTGACCGATATAATAATCAGCTGTGGCATTGGTACTAAAGTACTGGCAGTTGCACGCGTGTACGCACACATGTATGCAACACGTAGATGCTCAGCACGCATCCACGCACATATGCATTCACTCGTGCATGCTCGCACACGCGTAATCAAGAACAATATTTCGCTTGCTCATGAAACCACGCCTGCAAAAATTACCGCAAACTCTCGAAAGCCGTCGTTTCATGGCTATGCATGAAGCATGGCTTTATCGTGATCATTTATAGCCCAAGGCAGCGTTATCATTATAGCCAATAAATCATTGCTCTCGTACGTTGGATCTTGTGCAGAGACCATTGTAAAGATTGTCCTCGAATTGTCCTCTTAAAGAGACATTAGTACCATTTGATTGAGAAGGCAGTCGTGGATACCCAACAGGGCATAACGATGCACATACACGGGGGACGACGAAGGAATAATGCACTAGACGTAATAACACTATTACAAATAAGAAAACTTTCATCGCGCCTTAATCCTCGGAAATCCAAGCTCAGAGGCGCTAAGAAAACTTTCATCGCGCCTTAATCCTCGGAAATCCAAGCTCAGAGGCGCATCAGAACTAAAGGGTTGTGCAATCTCAAAATCGGTAGGCGGTTAAGCAAGGTAAAAGGATAGGTCTCCAGATGACTGCGACAGTGTATAATGTTTCCCAGTAACACTAACATGGAGTGAATACCAGAGTTGGTGCGGCTGCCGAGAAAGCATTGGTTCCAATGCTAAATGTCGGTTGAAATAAATGGTAAATATACGCACGAGGCAACAAAGGGATTACTTGGGTTAAAGAGGAGCGATTGTCAGACCTGGACTTTACTGATGACATTGCCGCCCTCTCAGACACTACACAGGGCCTGCAATGTCTCGTGGAATCAGTCGGCAGATACGCTGATGGTTTGGGACTTGTAATCAGTGAAAAGAAGACTAAAAACATGCTGACAGGCGAACATCAACATGCTGACATCAACTATCCACAGATGTTCTGATCAACCACAACAAAGTGGAAACAGTTGAAAATTTCACCTACTTTGGTAGTTCGATCAACAACCAAGGAATCCTCGACCACGAATTAAACTGCATGGTGGGGAAAGAGTCAGCAGCCTTAAACCAGTTGAGGAAAATTTGGAACAACAAGAAACTTACCCTGATATCTAAACTCCGCTTCTATAATTCAAACGTTCTCCCAACCATACTATACAACCCTACTATACAACACTACTATACAACCCTACTATACGGATGCGAATCATGGCAACTAAAAATAAGCCAAGAAACAGAATAGATGCATTCGACACTAAATGTCTGCGCAAGAACTTGGGCATTCACTGGAGCGAAGATGTGACGAATAAAGAGATCCGGATACGATCAGGTCAACCTCTGGCATCCGCAACTATTTGCAGAAGACGCCTGAGCTGGCTCGGCCTTGTCACGAGTCTCACACCTACCAGACCTGCCCAACAAGCAATGTGGTGGACACCAGCTGGTCAGAAGACGCATGAGCTAGCTCGGCCTTGTCACGAGTCTCACACCTACCAGACCTGCCCAACAGGCAATGTGGTGGACACCAGCTGGTCAGAAGACGCATGAGCTAGCTCGGCCTTGTCACGAGTCTCACACCTACCAGACCTGCCCAACAAGCAATGTGGTGGACACCAGCTGGTCAGAAGACGCATGAGCTAGCTCGGCCATGTCACGAGTCTCACACCTACCAGACCTGCCCAACAAGCATTGTGTTGGACACCAGCTGGTCAGAAGACGCATGAGCTGGCTCGGCCGTGTCACGAGGCTCCCACCTACTAGACCTGTCCAGCAAGCACTGTGGTGGACACCAGCTGGTCAGGGAAGGAGAGAAAGACCGATACTGAACTGGCGCCAGACAGTCGACCGCGACCGACAGTTGGTCAACAAAAGATGGAGCGACGTCAGAATGCTAGCGAACAACAGATCTGGGTGGAATGCTTTGTCTGCCTGATGCGTCTATAGACGCGGGAGACACTAAGTCTAAGACAGTCTATGCATGGAACAGTAGGGAATATTGACTGAAAATAACTTATCGTGACATATTAAATGCGTATTGACGCAAGCAATGTTACGTTCTGTCTTGCTTTGTTGTGGCTACGGACTAGCAGACAAGACACAGAGGCTACACCTTTTGCGACAATTTTCATGATAAAGTTTCCCTTTCGCAAAATTCACCCGCTGGCTCGCGCGCAACCTAGATGCACTAGCACAGGCAGATCTGGCTGTCACGAAATAAAGACGTATACCGTTTATGTGAACACTTTAAAAAACATCGAACAATCACAACATAAACTGTACAAACTGCTTCCAACTGCGACTCCACCTGCATAGGTTGCCGCATATAATATGCCATGTTACATCCGCTACTATTACCGTAGATAAAAACGAACAGGCTTAAGAACTGTTTTATCAACTGGTGCCTCTTTGAACAGTACCAGTTATTCCATCTGTGTGCTCATAGTAACATTATAATTACAATGTAAATTATACTATATTAAATCATTTACATCTTAATAACTGTTATTTGTACCCTTTTCTGCAATCCCCTGTTTTAATGTTTTAGTTTCTTTAAAATATTTTGCAAATGCATATTTCGTAACTTCGCATTTATTCAATCGCATGATTGCAAGAAAAAAAAACTAATAAGTATTATTATTGTTAATAACCATATCATCCCACTCGCCCGCGTGCCTATTTGTTTTCTTTCCCGTTCGCTCTTCAATCGATTACTTGTTCCTGTCGCCCGCCCATTCGCTCGCTACCTTGCTCGAGTCCATCCCCGAAACCACCCAATGTTAAGATGCTGTAAACGTACTCAAATTAATCAAAAACAAATCATTACTTGGCCTTCTAGTTGAGAAGTCTTAGCATGTCAGTTCTAACGGTAATTGGAACGCAGTCTGATTATGCATTGTATTAGTGACCTAACTCTGCTGCGCCTTCTGTTCCTCGGGGTCACGTCTACGCTGGACACGCGTTGTCTGCATCCAGGCTACATACATAAACTGAAACGCATGTGTGTATTGCAATATTGATGTTGACTTTGATTGGATCAGTACCTGAATTCGAACCTTGCCCATTTGTCCCGATATCGGGATGTACCAAAATATACTCATTTTGATAATTCGCATATGTAATTATCTTCCCGGTACTGTCTTCCAGCGCTCTTCCGTCACCCTGAAACTTATCGTTATGCTTACCTAACTATATCACCTCTTTTCTCCAATAGCCTCTTTTGACACATGTTGCTTTGATGATTTCCTTTTATTTTATATTGGGAATGCTTTTGTCAATAGTGGAAAAATCCAAAGTGTGCACTAAGCATTTCCTCCTTCGTCGGCAATTAACTTCCCCTAAGTTTGGGACTTCCCTACACGGTGAACCCAAACGGCGCGAAGACTATTATTTCATATATATCCACCATTGCCTACAGGTGCTCATTTATACAGCTGAGTGAACTGGAGCAACATAGATTGAACGAAATTTCCCAAGCTGCGAAACGGCAGCTAGTGGACTCGACTGACAGTCGACGTTTTGTTACAGTCGAGCTATCGCGCCCAACTATTTATTCAGTCATTTGCTGACGACAACTCGTCTCAGAGATGTTTCCTATGTCTCCGTCTCGGTGGTGTCACGTCATTAATGAACACAACACGCTGTGTCTCCGTCTCGGTGGTGTCACATCATTAATGAAAACAACACGCTGTGTCTCCGTCTCGGTGGTGTCACGTCATTAATGAACACAACACGCTGTGTCTCCGTCTCGGTGGTGTCATTAATGAAAACAACAAGCTGCCGATGTCGTGTCGTGGTTAATTACGGCCTCCCTTGTTGACGGTGAAACGCTACAACGAAACAATACGGTGAGCAAACATTGATAAATTCATTCTCGTAAACGATACCCGCCAGAAACATTTCATGCGTGAAACATAATAATGTAACACCACGGTGTAATAGGCGGTGTTACATTATTATGACTAATACGTTGTATTAATCACACGGAAGTGAAGGTGTGCGACGTAAGGCGAAATACGTGTCAAGATTGCAAACATTGCGAGTAGCTTCAATGTGTTTACGACTGTTGGACTTATACCATGTCACTCCCGCGGTCCAGACCGATACATGTCCACCAGGGCACATTCGTCAAAGTCCTGTTCGTCGTCTCGCTGCTAGCCGTACTGACGTTTCTAGTTTGGCGATACGGCCGGGAAACCACCGACTTGGAAGGCGTGATCTTTCCAAGTAAACCAGCCTCACGCGCGGCCACGAAACACCGACTCTTCATGAGCGGTTTGGGGGGCAGATTCGGTAACGAACTCTTTCAATTCGCAGCGGTTTACGCCATAGCGCGACGGTTCGGTCTGGACCCGGTCCTCGGGTCGAGCCTCTCCGTGTGGGAGGTGTTCGATGGACTGCGCGTGCGACGCGAACCGGCCACGGAGTGGGCCCCGATCATGAGTGAGAGGGCTTACGCCACGTACGACCGTAAGTTCGAGCACCGCCCGCCCATCTCGATGGACATGCGCCTCGAAGGGTACTTCCAGTCGTGGAAGTACTTCCGGGACTGCAAAGAGGAGATTCGCGAGCAGCTCCTGAAGTTCAAGCCTAACGTAGAGGTGGTGTGAAGTTACTATTGTGTTCCAATTGAAACCAATGCTTAAATAAATATCAGTCAGGCGATTCCAGACCGTGCGCAAAGCTACGATTCTGTTTCCTATTGAAACCAATGCTTAAATAAAAATCAGTCAGGCAATTCTAGACTGTGCGCAAAGCTACTATTGTGTTTCCTATTGAAACCAATGCTTAAATAAAAATCAGTCAGGCAATTCCAGACTGTGCGCAAAGCTACTATTGTGTTCCTATTGAAACCAATGCTTAAATAAATATCAGTCAGGCGATTCCAGACTGTGCGCAAAGCTACGATTCTGTTTCCTATTGAAACCAATGCTTAAATAAAAATCAGTCAGGCAATTCTAGACTGTGCGCAAAGCTACTATTGTGTTTCCTATTGAAACCAATGCTTAAATAAAAATCAGTCAGGCAATTCCAGACTGTGCGCAAAGCTACGATTCTGTTTTAATCATAAATGTACACATCGACTGTTCTCTTATCACCGACACTCAGAAGCATTTTTGTCAAATCCTACAATGTAATTTTCAAGAAAATCAACGTAAAAGGTTATCCCCGTCATACGTCAACCAAACAAACCGGGTTCTGTCTTCACCGGTGATCGTTCCATCACTGACACGTGCATGTGCTACCACCTAGCAACTAGACAGCTAAGCACAGTTGTTGTATTCCGCAAATTTGTCCTTTTCTTTGTTCCTAACTTTGTTTGAAGGTGCAAAAACATGCTTGAAATGGAGGGGGGCGTCTAAACACCACTGCCACTTTATTCCCATGACATGAACACGGAAGTGAATTAATGATCTGTCTCAGGTGCGCGCGCGACAGTTTCACGCGGGCCTTCGAGACAGGCTGCGACCCGGCACACGAGTCGTCGGAGTGAACGTACGGCGCGGAGACAAGGTGTACAGCCGGATATACCGGGTCGCCACAATCAGTTACCTCAAGAACGCCATCGAGTACTTCCGCGCGCGCCATCGCGGTCACGTGCACTTCGTCGTCTGCAGCGACGGCATCTGGTGGTGCAAGACGGCATTAAAAGGCACGGCCAACGTCACGATGTCAACGAAGAGGTCGTTCGCCGTCGACTTCGCCATTTTGGCCAAGTGCGATGACATCATTATGACCGTCGGCAGTTTCGGGTGGTGGGCCGGTTGGCTGGCAGGTGGCGCTGTCGTATACTACAAGCATTTCGCAGTGAAAAACTCAAGTATCTACGCTGAGTTGACCAAGGCTGACCACTTTCTTCCCACATGGGTACCCATGGGTGACTGACATGGATAGGGAGTCAGTAAAGAAGTCAGACCACAGCACAGTTATTTGCCTACAAATACGCAATTTAGTCGATTTCAGTGATTTCATTTGCTAAGAGATAACTCTAGTCAACCAGCAATGGTTGAACCTTTGAAATTCGACTACCGTTGGCAGCGGGATTGCAGTATAAAGCTGATTTGAAGATGCTCACTAAGCTAACTTTATTGTTACCAACGTAAACACAGTGTGAAGACAGCAGGTTGAGAAGTAATGTTAGTATAATATAAAAGTGTTACGAAAAACGCATGTGCAACATACACACGGACACGTACGCAGTCACAAACATTAATTCATTATTTGACTATCGTATTTTTTCGCCTTTGTTGACTTTTTTCAACTTTAAAAATTGCATACTGATTTCAAACTGCCTAATCTGTCTTCCTGAGGATATTGGCATAATAGAAGCTTCCTGTTGCATTGTATTGCACTACATTGCACTGCACTGCTCTGCACTGCACTGCACTGCACTGCAATGCACTGCGGTGTATTGCTTTGCATTGCAATGTAGTGGATTGATTTGCTGCCAGATAAATAGTCTAGTTAATCCATTTATTTGTAATTAAGCGATTATGTGGATGCGACAGGTTTCAGTGGCTCACTTTAAATTAAAATTTGATTATATACTGCACATATTAAAAAAAATAATTAAAATTCTAAGAATTTACATATCTTAATGTACTTTTCTTGCTATTATTAACAAAATAATGTAGCGCTTTTACAAAAGTATATCACTGATATGTTGTATACTTCTTAAAAGGACCTTTTTATTTCGGTGAATATTGTTGAGGAAATGTTATACACATCGATATAGAATATAGTTACAAGACTATCGCATTTAAACGGATGCCAGAGGCTAGTTTCAATAGCAAATGCTTAGTATTTTATTAAGATAGCACACAGTGGCGTATTTTGTTCCAATACAGATTTCGAAGATCTTACATATTTCGCATTGTAAACATTAGGGGTATTGGTACAACTAGGCCACCGCTTTAAACCTGCACATCGTCACAGTGAGTATTTATGACTGAACGAGTTCGCGTTGATCGATTAGCCACGCCTGCTGAGAGTGTTCAGTGAACCGTGGCGACAACCGAGTTCACTCGTCCGCGAAGGCCGTTGAGCATGGGGCCGAAAAACAGACAGGTAGGCTTTCCGATGATTTCGTTTGATACACGCAGCCAACCCTCGACTGTATACATAGCTAGTTGCCGTCGTAACCAGAAATCGCATTTGTCTTATGTTCCTTCTTCAAGGAAATCAGCCACCAGAATCAACAACGAGGAATCGCCGATATTAGGAGATATTTCTTATGTTCCAGCCTACTCCGGTGTTCGTTTACAACGCATGATATGCCCGGCCTGTGCGCTATGTAGCCAGGTGAAATAGCGATATAGGAATGTCAGGTATTCACGAACTTGTACGGATAATTATGTATGCGCCTTTAACTGGCACGTAAGCACGACAATTATCGCTAGTTGGCACCACCAGATGGCAAGTGTCACTCCAACGTCTGGTCAGGGTGCTATGTCATTGTTTTCACTGCCTGTGTACTCTCCAATATCACGTCGACAAAGATGAATAAGTTTAGTGTTTATATTTATAGATAGTGTCAGTGGACCTACCCGACCTTTCCTGGATGCACAGCTCAGATATTAACGGCTTATCTGCATGACTAACAGACCACCCAGTACTTGAGTTTCGAGTATGGAATACTTCATGGTGTCTCCATACAGCAGCGTTTACGCCATTTTCTAAGTGCGATATTTTATTCCCTGAGTATTGTTGTTTTACTTAAACATTGCTGAACCGTGGACCTCTTTACACCAACGAGTTGTCTGTAATACTCACCGCCCAGCTTTAAGAATATATAGAATAAAAACACTCTATGTTCGCGCGGTATGAATAGCATCATTAAGCCTGTAAATGGGCCTTAGCACGCGCTCTGTGAAATGCGTAACATCAAAAAACGCAGAAATTGGTTGTTAAATGCCCATGTCGAGCATAGCCGTGATTTATAAATTATGACAACGCTTTTAAAGATAATCTTGGTCGGCATAAACATACAGTGCTTTAGATGCCAGTTTTTATGCATCAAGCTATTTCGAAGTCTCATTCTCCGTTTGCAATTACAGGGGAGTTTCTATGTATTTCTATGTGTTCCAATCACTCATACATCGTTGGACTTAAACGAGTAAATATAATGCAGGACACATTAGGGCACAACCGTATTCGAATCCTCTTGCTGCCGTTTCGAAGCTTGGTGAAAAAGAATTTAGTGGAGTCCACATTGCCTCAGTTCACGCAACTGAATAAATGAGTACCTGGCTGTAGACAGGGACGGATATAAATAAATAAATTAATATTCTTCGCGCAGTAATTGAGGCTTGGCTGAACGCTTCCCACGTAATTCGAATTAGTCCGGGGTGAAATGTAAAGTGCTTTGAACAGTCTGAAGGACAGGACACTGTGTATTTTATTGCTACCCAGTACACATACTAGATTTGGATGTGTTTTGCTTAAATTATCCCTTACACACTTTGCAAATCTTTCGCGAAAACAGGTCATGTCATACCGATAAAACATCAACGTAGTCGTGTTGTCCCTGTTGTCGTAGGCGGGCCGTGTGAATAGACACATTGCTCTTGTACTGGCCATACCGGTTCGACAAGTCACATAGCAGCGAGACGCCCACGGCTAAAATAAGGACACGCGATGTGCTGTATTGTGCCGACATAAACACGCACAAGGCCTCTTCGTGCGGCACCTCGACTGAGCTGACAGCGCCGGTGATAACCGCACAAACGTGCACAGGGACCTATTTAGAACATTCGTGTACTTAATGCTTGCTATTTTGAAAAAATGATAGGTAATGGGATGCGCAATTTCATGGGTGGCCCCGACTGTACGCAAACGTGGCACTTCATTGCCTAAGCGTCTAAACGATAGAAAACTAATTTATTCGCAATGAAAATACGCGATATCGTTTTGTAACATTTACATACGTATTGTTACAGCGAGCTTCCGGCCATTATAGTCATTGAAACTGGTGTAATAATTAGCCACTTATCAACTAGTGTCAGGTATTCATTACTAATGTGTCGGGGCACTGATGATACTACAGATGACTTTCTGGCAGCGTTGAGTCTGATTACAAAATCTTTCTTTAATTTTTCTACGCAGCCATGCGAATTTAACCCCAATAGTATTTCGTCTTTCTTTGCAGTTTGTCTGCTCCCATTTTTCTAGGCAACTATGCGAATTTAACTCCAATGTTGACAACTTCAATAATATTGTGTCTTTCTTTGCAGTTCGTCTGCTCCCATGACCAAGTATTTGGATAGAATCAGCAAACATGGAGAGTTTGCAGATACGAATATTACGTTGTTATCCATTGATGCTTGGCTGAACGTGGGCGTTCGTTCCTAGATACACCTTAATCCCGATAAGTTGTGGTTTTACCACTGCGAATGTGTCCTAAGTTTGTTAGTACCACTGGGTGTAAAAACGAAGAGGATTGCGAATATCATAAATTGAAACGAAATGGCGCTATCGGACGTAACAACGGCAATAGAAATGACGGACGACAAAACGACAACCGTAATGAACAAGGACGAGACGAGCGACACCATCGCTGGAAATGTTAGCGAAATGAAGAAAGATGGCGGATCGGCGACGGTGGCGCCCCGGGCGGACATCCAGCACGAATGGAGTCTATGCGGTCGGACGTCAACCAATGTTCGTCTGTTCGTTGTTGCATTCGCCGTGACCTTACTTCTCCGAGGGGTCGTCCAGCAGCACGTCTTGGTGGTGTCGAGGCAACTGCAGCGGCGATACTACATCGAAGAGAACAGTCTGAATTTTGTGTTCGGCGTTGAGAAAATCGCCATCGTGGGAACGCTGCTGTTCGTCAGTTACTATGGCAACGCCGCACACAAGCCGATCGCGACGTTCTGCGGCGCCATCTTGTGTGCAAGCGGTGCATTTATTTGCGCCGTTCCCTATTTCATATCCGGTCCGTTGAAACAAGTCGACGACGCTGAAGATTCATTAGGTAATATCAGTGGGAGTATAATCATATTTTAATGCACTTTTGTATTTCTAATGAACGATTGTATATATATAGCTTTGTTTTCACGTTGTATCATTCATCTGTGCATGAAGTATTATTTTTAGTCAGGTTTCTGTTTACCATGCAGTGCATTTCTAAACGTCCCAAACGATTATATTATGGTTATGACATAACATGCTATGGCCCGTTTGATTCAAATAGACATAATATATTGATGCACCGATTTGGTTTTCTGAATTTCTTAATATGTTCATCTGACTTTTTCTGACGAACATAATACAGATCCGACGTAAATGTTAAGGGATCGTGAATAGGCAAGAGTTGGTTTAACCATAAGATAACAGCGGGCTTGAAATAGTCCACCCCCAGCCATTTATAACGTCGTCCGGTCACAATAACACACCGAACAACAGGCACGAAACTGATCGTCTGAAGCACTGGGTCATACACAATGGCATAGATGTCAAATCCTGGAGGGTTCTTAGGCGTGAGAAATATTTCCAGTCCAGCCGCTAGTCCCCTAGTCCATGGACTTAATTAATTTAAAGAGTATATGGATACCTATATGAAGACGCATTTTTTCAAAGTAAAATAAAGTTCTTCTTCAACACGTGCTTACACTACTTTCCAACAGGAAATCTCATTGGTTGATGATCAGCACACGCACCCACCAACCAACCCACTCACACGGACGCACAAATGTATTTTTTTATGTGGCTCATTTTCGCAAAAAGGGGATTTTTTTTCAGAAATTTCATTGCTAAAGATTATAAAAATATGCGATAGATTTCTGACCTTTGTCGTGATATCGTGACCTTTAAAAACGTGAGTCTCGATACTTATGCGTGACAGTTGACAGGAACGCTGTTGTTTCAGCGTACGCCACTGCCGGTCTCTGCCAGTCGGGTCAGGACGCCGGGTCTATCGACACGGCACAGTGCGACCAACTCCCCGCCGGTCTAGCCGTCGCAGGGTCCTGGTCGCTTCTCTGCCTCGGCCAGCTCGTCGTGGGTGTCGGGGGCGCCGTCCTCGCGACACTCGGCTTCATGTACGTGGAGGAGAGCGCTGATAGGGCGGACACGCTGATGTTCTACGGTTGGTCCTTTGATAAGCTCCGTCATCCATTAAACTCCTTAATCCACAATTAATCCATTATAATCTTAACAAGCCATGATAAACTCCTTCATCCATTATGCACTTACAATTGTGGTGTTAATCTGATGAACACCATAGGAATCCAAAAATATAGCCGCTGACAGTGTTGATTGACACCAGTGACCTAAAAAGTATGTACAAAGTGATAACTGTCAATTGCAGCTATGATACACTTTTATCTTAAACATACCGACTTTTTATATACCAAGATAAACGTTTCTTTAATCAGCATAGATAATTGATCTAGTTTGCATTAAGGGAATGCAACATATTTTAACTGAGTTAAAGAAACACGTGGAACCAAACTCAACAACATAATAATGATTATGACAATATGTGGTAATGTGTAACGAGTATCTAACTGGGAAATTAATATTTATTTTCATAGCTGTTTGTGTCACTTGTAGGTGTCCTTCTGAGCATGTACGGACTCGGCGACGCGATCGGGGCACTGCTCGCACTAGCGTTTACGTCACTTCCGGAAGGGCTTTCGGGTATGTTAGGCTACAGTTATTTAAACAATAGGACAGCCATATTTAACTAAACATTTGACGACATGTTTGTTTGAACTATAAGCAATGCTAAGTGTTGTCGATCAAATATCCTATCAGTTGTTGTTCTGAGGAAAACTGGCATTTCACAGACACTTTTCTATCACGTTATAATGTCAAACGTTAAGATAACTAGCATGCAAGGCGACACACTCCATATGACAAATGGACAATGAAGCCAACAAGAGTCAACATTGGTTACCTATGTGTAGCCTGCCCTTAGCAAATATCAGCCAGTTTTGTTATTAAAAACCTTCTCTATACAATCAGTAGATGATTTGTTTAATTAATTTATAGCCCTCTGTAAAAATGCATACTTTCTTACACCCACTCTACAATGTTCTTTTATTAACGCTATCAATATTTTCATAACCATGATGTTTTATATGCGTACCCAAATGTTCCCGGATCGTCTCATACCGCGTCCAAATCCCCTTGTTGTGTTATCAAGGGTACGATTTGTAACGAAGCCTTGTCCCTATATATCTTCAGATGTTCTGATATGACTATATATGTCACCACTGTTGTCAACGACGGACTGATAGTGATCCCGATTAACAATTTAGCTATATTCATGATATCATATATAACTATTCTGATTTGTTGCAACTTTTAGCTCATATTCCTGAGGATTTAGGAGCTATATAAGTTGTATTATTTATCAACTTAAAGTTTTTAAGATATTGGATGGGTATGAAAATATGCAATTACAGACACCTGTGAACAAGTCCTAGGCTGCTGTGAAGCTAGGAGGAAGGACTGGATTACAGACGACACCTGGGAAGCTATTGAGGCAAGGAGGGAGACTAAAATGAAACTCAACAAGGAAGCAGATGACACAAGAAAAAAAACTGCAGCAGGAATACCAGGAAAGAAACAAAAGAGTTAAAAAGAAGACAAAGAGGGACAAGAAAACATATGTCGAAAAACTAGCAAACGAGGCTGTGATCGCAGCTAGGCAAAACAACTCCAGAGAGTTATACAAGATCACCAGACAGCTAGCAGGGTAGAACAAGAGCACTAGTCGCCCCATCAGGGACAAACAGGGAAACCTTCTCACTAAGGAATCTTTACAGTTACAACGCTGGAAAGAATATTTCCAAGATATCTTGAATAGGCCTCTACACGATTCAATCCCAGACATTGAGGTAACAAATGAAGACCTTAACATTAATTGTGGTAGGATATCCAAAGAGGAGATCAAGAGAGCCATCAAAAAGCTGAAGCTAGGCAAAGCACCTGGAATTGACAATATACCATCTGATGTCTTAAAAGCTGATATTGGGGCCACCACAAACGTTTTATACAGCGTGCTAAATGAGATCTGGGATAAAGAGGAAATACCAACTGAATGGAAGACAGGTATGCTAGTTACAATCCCCAAGAAAGGGAACCTCATTGAATGTAAGAACTGGAGAGGGATCATGCTTCTATCAGTGCCCAGTAAAATTCTCTGCCGTATCATCCTGGATAGGATACAAGAAACAGTTGAAAAGAAGCTAAGAAAGGAACAAGCTGGCTTTAGAAAGGATAAATCCTGCACAGATCACATTGCTACACTCAGGATTATCGTTGAACAATGCAATGAATGGCAGAGCTCCCTTTACATAAACTTTGTGGACTTCGAAAAAGCATATGATAGTATAGATAGGACAGTTCTGTGGAAGCTCCTGAGGCATTATGGTTTACCTACAAAATTTGTAACCCTAATAAAGAACATGTACGAAGGTTTCACTGGTCATGTCATCTTTAATGGACAAGTTTCAGAAGGCTTCCAGATTGGAACTGGAGAAAGACAGGGCTGCTTGCTATCTCCACTGCTCTTTCTGATAGCCATAGACTGGACAATGAAAAGATCCACAGAACACCATCGTACTGGGATCCAGGTGATGAAAGTCAACAGCAGATCCTCCGAACCCATCTCACTAGAAAGTGGTACTGTTGAGGAAGTACAAGACTTCATCTACCTCGGGAGCAACATCAGTACAAATGGCGGAGCTGACAAAGATGTGGAGCTACGCATCAATAAAGCTCGCCATGCCTCCAGAACCCTACGCCCTGTATGGCTCTCTTCCCAACTATCCATAAACACTAAGATCCGCATTTTCAACACCAACGTTAAACCAGTTCTTCTCTATGGCTGTGAAACGTGGAAAACTACTCAGTCTCTCAACAACAAACTCCAAGTCTTCATCAACAGTCGCCTCCGATACATCCTTAAGGTATGGTGGCCTAACAAAATATCAAATAAAGAGCTCTGGAAGAAAACCAAACAGGAAGAAATAAGCACTACAATCAAGAGGAGAAAATGGAGCTGGATTGGCCACACACTCAGAAAAGATCCAACAAATACAACCAAACAAGCACTGGACTATAACCCACAAGGAAAGAGAAGACAAGGAAGGCCAAAAATCAACTGGAGACGCTCCACACTACAAGATCTTGAAAAAGTGGGGGGCACCTGGCAAGAGGCCAAAGCTCTAGTCCAGAAGAGAGTGAGGTGGAGAAACATGGTTGACGCCCTATGCTCCTGAAGGGGCCAAGAGGATTAAGTAAGTAAGTATGAAAATATTGATAGAAATATGATTTTCTGACTTAGAAAAGGTAGCAGAACTATTGAACACGAAGTAACATTAGTGAAGGAACAGTGTAGATTATATGTCATAAAAATTCTCACAGAGGATAATATATGAATGGGCTCCTTGTCCACTTGCCATCTGGGTGTTTTGCCTTGGATGGCAATCTTATTCAATCTTGAGCAGATATTAAAAAAAATATTAATCATTATTAACCGCAGGTGACGGTGGCGCCGCGATGTGGAGTCCGGGGGCATGGTGGTTTGTTCTGTCCGTGTTGTCTGTCGGCTTGCTCCTTCCAAGTCCTGTCTTCTTCATGTTCCCTCGCTGGCTTAAGGAGCCGCGCTGGCTGGTACGGCGGCGTCAGAGGCAGCGCAGGCTGGAGGAGAAGAGGGAGGCGCGGAGACTTGAATTACTCGAGATGGAGAAGGAACGAAGGCGGCGACGCAGAAGGAGAAAGAAACGGGAGTTGGAACGAAGAAAACGGGAAGCCAATGCGGCCAAGGGGAGCAGCGAAATATCGTCTGCTGTTGACGGTGCTGTGACGTCACCTGTTCAAAATGGCGGGGGAGATAAAAGCGCCGTGTCTTCATCTGGTGATGACCTTGAGTCGTTTCCGTCCAACGACGTGGGGACAAGTGACCAACATAGCTCGAATGATGAACCGTTGAATGCAGTCGCAAAATCCACAGGAAACTTCGAGAAAAATGACGATGTTAAATATTTGGACGACGATCGGGAATCTGCTCCGTCAAACGATGAAGAGTCTAATAGGAATGACCAGCGTAACAAGGACGATACACAGAACACGGAATCTGCGGAAAACTGCAATAGACGAGGTTCAAAGGTAAGTCAAAACAGCCGTGGGTGCAATGATGCCAAAAGAACGGCTGATGATGGACAAGCCTCTTCTGATCCCACGCAACTACGTGACCCCGATAGGGTTGAGGTAGAGATGCCGCAGACAACGGACACAGGAAACGGAGAGATTACTGCCAAGACGGAGGAAGCTGATGTATCGCAAGCGGATCAGAGAAACCGCAAACGATACGCACTGGGACGCAAGCTGCAAGGTTTGTAGATCGTTCTGTTATCTGAGAATATGGTGCAGTTAGCATTACAAGTTTATCGTGATTTTGTGGTAGAGTATAAATGGCCTAATAAATAGACATGTTGCGATAGGCCCCAAGTGTAATGTCCCTTACTGTTGCTTATTTGAATCGTCCAGTTCAATTTCTGCGGTACTAAGCTGCTTTCAAAGTTCTTGGTGCTGCAAACAAAATGGACTCGTTCTGCATGTGACATAGGGACATGTGACATAGGCACATGAACGTTGAAAGCAGCGTTGTCTTCATGTACATTCACTTATTCACAGTGTGTTAGCGTTATATGTTCAAATAATATCATATCATCAACAATAGCAACACACATAGACTCCAGCAACACAATGCCTTTGTGGCATACTAGAACTATATAAATACCTGTTGTACCACTAATAGTAATAGAAATGAATAGAGAAACAAGTTCATTATAATACATGACTTAAACTTTCTATGGGCCAATGTGTTGAATTGTTTTTTTTAGATTGGTTTCTACGTATTTATGACATATTAATTTGCTAATTGAACATGATGCATCATTGTCAAGAATAACACATAGTAACTTATTATGTTGTCATTACCCAGATCTTCCACGCAACATGTCGTTTCTCATGCGGCAGCCAATATTCGCCACGACGGTGTGTGGCACCATACTATGGTCGTACTTCCACGCTGGGTATTACGCAGTACTACCGCAGTACCTCCAAAGTCAATTCTACCAGTCGGAGCAGGCGGCCCACACAACGGCAGGTGAATATGTACAACAACTGTTTAGACGAGAACTGACATACCAAGTGCAACATGTTAAAACACAACTTTAAGACCCAACGTCTAGATTTTTATACAGATCGTTTGTTTTGATTATTTTGCTTCAAGATGCCGTCCAAAAAGGCAGTAAGCTGCGTATATGTAAAGTCGATCACACATATGTAACGCCCATCACACATATGTAATGCCCATCACACATATGTAATGCCCATCACACATTTGCAGACATTGGTGTAACTAAAAACATAGTGGGAATTGGTCCCCAAATATGAGATGGTTAATGGACTTAATGTGCACTCTCTCTCTTTCGGTGTTTGTCTGTCTGTTTGTCTCTCTATCCACCCGTTTCTCTCCCCCAAGATATACGTTAGGTAGGGTAACTGGTTTCATTAACCGATGACTTCCAGGGGAGTCTTTGGAAATTGTCTAACTCGATATTTTGACAACATTGTCATACTATACAATGTAACATTATTTAACGTAATATTTATATAGCTTGTTTTATTTAACTTATCCGGTTAACTACTATATGTTTATCTAATGTATCAACTTAATCGCAGTTGTTTATTTTAACTTGTTAATTTAATTTATTCATTTAATTTATTATATATTTATTTAACTTCTTTATTTAACTTCATTCTTTTTTACTTATTTACTTAACACACTTACCTGTCTTTAAAATACATTTATTTTAACTCTTCAATTTATCTTAAATGATTTAGTATCGTTTTATTGGCGCCTTTGAGCAGAAACATGGGGCATTATAAATCCATAATAACAATAAACTATTGCAATTCCACACAAGCAATAACTTGATGGTTTTTATGGTAAAATCTTGTTATATAGTATACAAGATCTATCCTAACACTTTGGTAGCCCAAATGTGTTTTGCTGAACCACAGTTTTTAATACAATTTGACCGTTATTTCTTTATGAATACCGAACTTGCTGCTCAGCATGCAATGCACGCATGACATTCCAGTCAAAACATCCAAATTAATCAGATAATGGTCACATTACATGAACAAACTGTGGTTTATTAAAACACGTCTGGGTGGTTACGATTGATATAGTTTGTTTTATATAATAATACGATTTTACGATACAATCGACCAGTGTATCTTTAAAATGAAATACATTATATGTATATTCTATGCACATTATCTAAGCCTCGATTACTATACAAACAGTGTAGTGTAATTATTTCTATGCCATCGTTAAGTTTCAAAATGGCATTTAAAATATCCTTTATAATGGATACAATGTTAAACCATACCTTAGGTTACCTTAGATTACCTAAGGTAATGGTTCTGATAGCAGGATTCTTCTATTTCCTCATTAATGATATCTTCATCATCATCTAAAAACAATTCAAGAGTTCAGGTTCCAGTTATTAACGGTGCTTCAAAGTTATATAAAGTCGCCTGGTTGGACCAGAATTTGTCCAGGCGGTTTTTAAATGAATTTATGGATTTTGTCTATACGATTTTGCCTGTACGGACCTTCCCTTAAGGCAAACATTTAGAACATATATAATAAAAATACTGCCAATATCATATACATAGTGAAACTAATAAAGCCAATGTGATTATTCCCCAGGAGTGTGTTTTGGTCTGGCGTCCAGTCTTGGCGTAGTGCTAAGTGCAGTCGCCACCCACCGATGGTGCTTCAACATTGCACGTCAGATGGCGCTAGCATTGGCTGCCATGACCGTTTGCACCGTCATTTTGTTAATTCTGTTCGCCTTCGGGTGTGACGACGCCAAACAATTGATTGGGGATAATTCTGCTGCGAGGTAAGATAATGCAGTAAAATATATAAATGACATGTTAAGTATGCGTGCGTATATATATATATATATATATATATATATATATATATATATTCCATATTTAGATATCTCACGAAAATATCATCATCGAGTGATGTGCCTGTTGCAGGCATAGCCGATTTGATCAAGATTCTCCATTTCACAGAATCACAGGTGTCTTCAAATAGTTATGTTATGCTCTTTCCTAATCAGGTTGCTAGACCATCGAGGATATTAATTCTTTGCCGACCGCTCTTTCTATTTTTCTCTTTCTTCCCTTTCACTGTTTGCTCTGAATGTTACCTTTCTTTTCTGTCCACGAGAAAGGAAACTATGTGTTTGTAGTATACACGGACCTGTAAGAGACTATGTGTTTGTTGTATGCACGGACCTGTAAGAGAATATGTGTTTGTTGTATACACGGACCTGTAGGAGACTATGTGTTTGTTGTATACACGGACCTGTAGGAGACTATGTGTTTGTTGTATACACGGACCTGTAGGAGACTATGTGTTTGTTGTATACACGGACTTGTAGGAGACTATGTGTTTGTTGTATACACGGACCTGTAGGAGACTATGTGTTTGTTGTATACACGGACCTGTAGGAGACTATGTATCTGTTGCAGTCATTTCGCGCCAATTTGCACAGATTCATGCAGTTGTGCACAATCACAATACGAGCCAGTGTGTAGCGCCGACCACAGGAGATTTGCTTCGCCCTGTCTGGCCGGCTGTAGCATAGTCGAGATTTCGCCGACACTGGTGCGTCTTGTAAAACCTGACGTTTAGGAAGGATACCAACAATTTCATGTCACTCGTATGGAGAAAATGCAGTGTGTGCGTGCGTGCAACGCAAACAACAGTACTTGTATGGTTTAATGTTTGATAATTAATTAAATAAGAATTTCAATGCTTATGTTAATACATGTAAATACAGTAATAAATTAGTGATTTGTTCTGTTCATTTGATACTCCAAATACAACACAGATGTAATATAAAAATTTTTTTTGGAAAATGCCATTTGCATCTACATTTGTATCTGAATAAACTAAAACATTTGCATTCAAAAGCGTGGACATGCATTTGTTGACAAACCTAGAACATAGGCCTGGTTTCAGAACTTCTCGGGATGTGCCTGTGCGGGCGAGGACCCCTCCGAGGTGTCGGCGGACTGGTGTCAAACGTGTGGCACTCTTGTACCCTACGTGCTCTTTCTCTTCCTGGCCGTCACGACACACGCAGCCGTCCCACTGCCCGTCCTTCTCATCTTCCTCAGGTGATACATAGATGACATTGATACGGCGTGGACGGGTAAACATAATCAAGCAGGTCGTAGCCACCAAATCGGCAGCCATGCAACTTAACGTAACTTCCCATTTTCAGTTGACACGAACTTTGGTTCCATTCGTTTCACTTGTACGACCACTGTGGCAGGTTTCAGACGGATATCTTTGACGTCTTTGATTTGGTTGAGGTTTAAGTGCGTGCTCCAGATGTCACCCTCGGCACTGCAGACACACTTGAATTCGACGCACTCATATAATCCGTCACTACCAGGCTTCTATATTTGGGGATATCTTAAGGACGACGTCTACCAAGGAAGGCTCAAATCTATGGATGATCTCAAAACAAAAATCTGGCAAAATCCGTCGTATATGTCGTTTTCACATTTTGCGCGTCGAATTCAAATGTGTCTGTCGCGCCGGACATGGAACGTGGATTCAAACCTCAACGAAATTAAGGATATCGATTCGAAACTTTCCATAGTGATCGTGCATCATGTAAAGCAAATATGTACCGAAAACGTGCCACTTGAAATTAAAACGAAAGTTACATTAAGTTGATTGGGTACCGTTTTGTGCATGGTAAATAATGAACAACACAGCTTGTGTAATACGAATGTATATTGTAAGTAAGGAGTGCTGTGTTTGAAGAGACTAGACTTGTGCATAGAACACGCCTTATGTTTAGTAATAAATAATGAGCGGAGGAACTATTACATTGTGGAGTTGGTGATCCCAGGTTAACGAAACTGTTCTCGTGTGAATGTTAGCATTCTTAAAGATGCACTTTGTAGAAATATTGCATACATTTTAGATATGCACAAAACACTAAATCATGTCTAACAACAACAGTATGTATAAGTATAATTGCCATATTGTTTGTTATGTCAAACAGTGAATTTGCCTTTATCGGTGGCCTTTTTACTTTTTGCAGGAAAGTCCCGGAAAAGTTGAGATCTTTATCGCTGGGTTTCTCTGCATGGCTGGTGTACGTAATATGTAAGTATATTTCATGCATATTCAGTAACATAGTTAGTAAAGGCCCTTCGCAAATTAATTATGCATCACTTATGGATACAAAGTCAACGTAGGTCGACTTCATAACCCACGTGTAACCCGAAAACTGTATCAACTTCTTCGTACGTCTTTCAGTGTCACCTGCCAGTCGCCAGTTCCACGAATGCATTATTAGTGCCTACATGCATTGGGTCTACTCTTGCCATGGCATATCACATACCTGGATATAATAAATATAACTGTTTTGTATATATACAACATCGACCAACAATATTTAATGTACAGTATATGCGACCTTCCCATATTGTGTCCAGTTTTGCATAGCTGTAAATCGACTGCAAAATAATGGATAATGTCAACCACTACCAAGGATGAAAAGCGAGAACAAGAATTCATGATACCCCACCCGTGGGTTGTAGCTTACTCGCCTGGGTACACGGCCTACTATTCCATCGCCGATGAAGCATGTCTGATGCGGAGAAAGAACTGCTATGAACACGAGCAATGTTGGCAACGTAACAACAGGAGGCATCGCTTCATGATTCACGGCATCACCGTCGCTTTACAGGTGAATAGGCTAGCTACAAGGACCTTGCTAACTACGTCTTTCCTTATTATCGAATACCACTGTGTGCCTAACATATAATGATCAGTTATATGTTTGGTGTCATGTGTTCATTTTAATTATATACTCCATAGGAAACTATTAGTACGCTCTCGTTTGATATTGGGTGTCTGGAAGGATATGTTATATGCATACGTTACCATGTCAGGTTTCCACATTGTTTGTAATGCAACACGGTTGCGTGGTTTGTTAATTATTATACCAACTTTGAAACATATGACAGCGTTTCATCGTGTCAAGATCATTGAAGTGAGAGCACATTTAATTTCTAGTGACATTTGTAACATTTCCTATGATTGTAAAAAAACTTAACCATAAACCATTACAGCCATCCTATATATGGCTGCCATTTAGCCATAATATCATACTTATAGCTTTTTTCATAAGCATCATCGGAAAGTTGCTGTAACTATCAATACTGACAGTTTGTGTAAAATAGTAACGCGCCTACATTTACGGATCCTTTCTTCTATCGGAAGGTCGCCGCCATGTTGTGTTTCACCGGAAGTTGGTACAGACTGAGGTTGCAGACAAAACTGTCCGCCACCAGTGGTGTCGCCAACCGGACTGACATGGAACAACCAGCCCCGTTAGATATTGCTCCGACGCAAAACTCTGATGACATTCAAACTAGCATCAGTAACGACAAAGCTACGGGGCGTGACACAGCAGTGCAAGGGTCTTCTAACTTGGCATTCACCGACGACCAGTGTCCATCAACGGAGACGAAAGTTTGAATTGTAGCATAGTTAACAGATCAAGATGCCATCTCAAAGTAATACTCTAATCGCATGTGTATTCTTAAAGGCCAGTGTGCACGAACGATATATGCCCTAACTAGTCATGTGAAACCATGTCGAATGACAATGCGCAGCTAATTGTTGTGTGTGTTGAAACGAGCGACGTGTCTGTACACTGCCAGTGCAATCCATTGACTCGCACAAAGCTGTCGGTGGATTTGGCCCAGCTTCAATTCGAACGAAGCAATCGTAGCCACGAATTTACATCAATGATCGATCCCACGGGGGTGTTTATTCGACCGATTCTTGTACTGCGGCACCGTGCGACAATGTGTCTGCCGATCAATTGGGAAACTAATCGCTCGTGTAGACCGGCCTTTTGCCGGAAGTGACTTCTCGTTGGTTCACATCATATGCTCTGTTACAGGTAACTCTCTAGAAATGTCACATGGGGAGTTTACCTCCATTGTCACGTTGACAAGTGAAAATGACGTATCGGACGTCTACACAGATTTTAACCCGATAGGAAGTGCCCGTGATATAATGTTGTCCAGTAGACTCCAGAATCACAGTAACCAATATAAAAGAACATCTTTCTTGAATGGTCGGATGTTCTGAATGTTCCGGTTTATTGGATTGTTTCATCTGACATGTTATTTACTTTTCAGGAAACATGTTTCTATTCTCCGAATATTTCGGTCGACTCGCTCATCGTGAGATACCAAAAACATATTGAGAGGTATACAACATGTCACATAGCATGTTATTATTAATCGTTAATCATGCTAACGTAGTGCCAATGTTATTATTAGGGCCGGAATGATACACTACTTCACGTTGCGATACATATCGCGATACAGAGGTCACGATACGATACATATCGCGATACAGACTACACTGACTAGTATGATACAAGAACAGTAAAACACGGGTTTATTTATCACATGGACAAGGCAACGCTACAACAGATGTCACGTGGTCACTCACATGAGGTCCAAATTGCACACGCGCATTGAAAAAAAATAATAGTGTAGATATTTTACATAGATTATAGTTAGATATACATGTGTCAAACGTCCTACATGTTATATTTCGCTATTTTATCGATACACAGGCAGGTGTGGTTCGATACACAGGCAGGTGTGGTTCGATACATAGGCAGGTGTGGTTCGATACACAGGCAGGTGTGGTTCGATACACAGGCAGGTGTGGTTCGATACACAGGCAGGTGTGGTTCGATACACAGGCAGGTGTGGTTCGATACACAGGCAGGTGTGGTTCGATACACAGGCAGGTGTGGTTCACGTTGAACGTTTATTGCTTCACAAAGGTGACGCGAATAACGTTTTGCCTTCCGCTATTGCTTATAGTAGTGTACCGCGATACGGATATTGTATATCGTGTACTGTACCGTGCGGTGTGTATTGCGATACACCGGTGCACCGGTGTATCGTTCCGGCCCTAGTTGTTACATGTGTTATAATATAGCAAGCTTAATAAGTATACTGCTTTTGCTATAATGATATGTTATTTGATTGATGAAAAGAATTTTGTATTTGTTTTATATTAAAAATAATCCGTTGCATGTGTTATCTTTAGAGAAAGCTACGCTTGTTGTTATTGTAAGATATATACGTTGATATGCATGTTGTGTATTTCTAGTGCTTTGATAATAAAAAATATATTTTGATATCTTAATATTGGTGGTTGCTAGACACTGAGGACGCATACGAAAAAACAAAACTTGTTATTCATAATGGCTTCATTAATCGTATTCTTCTTACATAATACACAACATATGTCAGAGGCCAAATCTCCTGTTCTAGGAAGATTTCCCGCGTCTCCTTCTTTTTCTGATGACCTCATCCTTTTTGAAACATTATTACATTTTCTATAAAAATGGCATTCGATATTTTCAAATATTTCCTTAGTATTTACACAATTTACCCTTTGTTTCTCTATCCAGCAGGAGAATCTCCTTACTTCTAATTCTTTAACTTGGCAATTGGCATCTTGTTTTTTAATTGAGTGTCAACATCATTAATTCTGCTTCACTTAAAGATCATATGCAAATATTCCAGAAATCGTTATATATGATAACAAACAGTTGTATTAGTAGTTTGGAATGCATTAACAAATAATGTGATTGGCTACTCTTCAATAAAGGCTAATTATATTAGTGGCAAAGAAGCTTCAAGGGATTTGACATTTCGCTCGGCAATGTCCGTACGGGGTCGGCGTGTGACGTCAGTCTGGCCAAACAAACATCAACAAACATTGTCCATAGCATAGCAACGCAGAACATCTGCATACCTTTAAAGCTTATAATGTTGCGGTGGGGCAAAAAACAATGAATTTGGGTGTGACAGGAGTTACATTATTTGAAACACTATTAAAACATTGCAACAGTTATATATTTTAAATAGCAGCTAGCGTAAACTGTGAGGCACTTTGTTAGTTAGATCGACACAATTGTTAAAAATTGCATATATCAAGATATTTCGGCAGTAAAATCATAAAGTATCCGCATATTTCCGCACGTGTTCCAATTTTCCGAATCAAACCACCGAGTAACGCAAAGATAAAGTAGGCCGCTGGTACAACTTCCTGTGTCTCCTACCTTGTACAAACTAAACATGGAATTAAAATACAGTTTGATAATTAAATACACATGGTACTAACAAAACAACATTATTGTAAACACATTTACATATATGTTAGTTTTGAGGTTTTTGATCCCGGGCTTTTGTTTACTGCTGCGGAAATCCGAATGCTTCGGCCAATAAATCAGGCCTGGTTTGACACAACGCGGTCGCTAATAACTTCGTTTTTGTGACTGTGACCGCGTTGTTGACTCGTACATGTACGGAATGACTTGAACCGATAAGTTTCTGTCAGTTGCACCGTCAGAATCGATGTCGCTCGATCTAAATCAGCAGCGGATCCAGGGGGTCTTAGACTCTAGACCCCCAGGCCATGAAGGGGGGTCTTAGATCCCCCTGTGTCCGTGGCAAATATTACGGTAAAAGAACACGAAGGGGAGACCGGCACTAGTCCGCCTCCGGGGCAAGTCCGCCAACCGGCTTTTATTCCGCGCCGTTGCATAATTTAGTAATATCGGTCACACGATTAAGTCGCATGATCATCAAACTACATGCAGCGCAGTGCTCGAAATGACCACTGAATCCTGGGGGTCCCCGAAAAAAATTTCTTACAAATTTTCTTTTCAGGCACTGTAATGGATATTAACACCTATTTTGTGGGGAACAAAACCTGCTTGCTATCATAGCAACCTGTAGTTATTTAGACCTGTAGTTATTTTATCAACTTAGATTAAATGCACTTGTTGTAAGTCGCTCTGAATAAGAGCGTCTGCTAAAATGCGAAGGTAAAATGTGCCTCAACTAGATACTCATTGGTGGCATTACTGCAGACACCCAACAGAAAACAAAACACACACTCATTAATGATATGAGTGGAACGATTTCAGATGTTTTTAACAGAGATTAACTGAATGACAATAGAGTGAATTGAACGAATCAGCCAAACTACCAACATAATGATGTCGAATCTTGCAAAACCGTCAAGTTCTGTGAAAACCGTTGAGTTCTTGCTGCGAGATCGATCGAGTTCTGCGAAAACCATCGAGTTCTTGCTGCGAGATCGATCATGTTCTGCGAAAACTGTCGAATTCTGCGAAAACCGTCGAGTTTTAGCACAGACGAATCAGAGTAGCCTCGCAGGCAGCAACAGGTGCAAGGGTAATTACATCGGTACAACGATAAAATGTAGGATCCCCCAAGCTTACATTTTTCTGTCTTATGGGAGATCATCGTGCCTTATGGCAGAACCCCCAGACCCCCCTAATTTCGAACACTGATGCAGCGGGAAACTGACGTCCACGAATTGCTGGCTGGAACGTTGTGAACTAGAAAACTAATTTTGGTGACTGAAAGTAATTTTTTTCCGATCAAATTTCAGTATTTACAAGTGGCATTGGTTATACATTTAGAGTGCTCCGTAAGGCCCTTATATCAGAGCAATTGTTTGGATCTTGTTGCTCTATCCAGTGTCAATGGTATTTAGTTGCCGCCCACCAAATATGTCTCTGTGTTGGGGCACGTCCGCCAATGTGCTACGGGGCAAGTTCGTCTGCAGGATATAAAATGCTCAGGATCACTTGTGAACATAAACACACTAACATGTACTCTAATAAAGACTTCCAGTTGTCCAGTTTGGTGTTATTTTCTAGTAAAAAAGTGACGAAACCAAATTGTATTTCACCATTTTCTAACCGATGCAGTGCCAAACGTTGTTGTTTGTTTGCCTGGTTTAGTTCATAGATACAACATAATTTGTGAGGATTTTAAGTTTCTAACAAATGTGTGTCACAAACGTGACGTTTCTTGACATAAAAATAAAACAAAACTGCATTATTCTTGTGTATTTGCTGCTTAAAGTACGTGTGGGGCGAACTTTGTCCGACATGAGGCAAGTCCGCCCATGCTTGGGTAGCTCTACTAAGAGTCCGATTTGGATATTGGTTTGTAACAGTTTTGGCATTTGTTGATAGCACAAATGTGGACAAGATATTTTCGTTCAATATAAGGCTGAAACTGATCCTCTAGCTCTACAAATACAGTCTCCAGATCTATTAGAATGTCCATAGTCCCGGTCTCCCCTATATATGCCTACATCGGAACTAGTGTCAATATAAAGACTGAAGTATTAGCAGCCAGCTAATATTAACCATTACGTAAGTAAAACGACACATATGTCGCCCCCCACCCACCCTACGGTTCGTAAGTAGAATGGCATATGACTACGACTGACTGAGACCCCCCCTGCAAACAACGCTAAATCCGCCCCTGTAAATATTGCAGAAAGGTTAAAAAACGTTAAGTGCCTATGAACCGGCGTAGGCGAAGTTGGTTTGTTTGGCCAAAATGATACCACGCGGCCTGACATCTACCGGCAAAAATCCACCAACTGGTTTCGGAAAGTGCCTTCGGAAATTTAGGTATATCCCCCTTTTAAATGAATGTAACTTTTTACAATTTCATGACTGAATATGAATAAGAGGATACAGTTATATCCACAACGAGTGAAAACAAGTAAATGTATCCGACCTTTGCATATGATCTTTAATACAACGCTTGAATTAATTATTATGCACATAAAACTTAAACGAGGAAGCTGCGGTCGTTTTATGTGTGACCGTATTCGTGGGCCGATCCGGACGAAACTTCGCATGGTGATCCTGATGACGGACAGGGGAGTTGGACGTCGAACCATCCCCATGGGCCTACGGGGGTGTGGCATAGCTGTCGTAGTCGCTATTCTATAAAAGACTAGCGGAAGTTTCAACGGTAGAATTAATTAAGCTTCCCTGAGAGCTATAAATGCACCTACTGTGTATTTCTTATTGTCTGTCGAATTGTTAATTTCGTCAAGCAATTCTACTAGCGCGTGCGAAGTTGACATGCCTTCTCTAAATCCATATTGACAAGAGTTTAAGATATTGCAAGAATTCACAAAGCTTTCAAGTCGAGAGTTAAATAATTTTTCTTGTATTTTAGAGACCTGCGGTAGAAAAAATAAAATAAATAAGGGTTTTTCAGACTTAAATAAAGGTAATATTTTAGCTATTTTCATCTTATGTGGGAAAACGCCGCACTTGAATGGCAGGTTACATGTATGAGTCACAGACTCGGAAGTACATTTAATCACATGTTTTACGATTTCCGTCGTAACGCCCTTGCAGTCGGTCAAAGGTTTATTTCCGCAACTATTTATCGAGCGTAGGCCTATAACTTCTTCTTTATCAGTTGGTGTCAAAAACGTAGAACGTTCATTGCGTTTCCCCATGTAATCAAGCACTGAGAATCCTGATGTAGTGTATGTCTGTTTTACCAACTCTGATCCAATGTTTGTAAAGTATTCGTTAAACGCGTTCGCTTCAGTAGGCCGATCGCCGACAGTAATGCCAGTGTAATTACTGGGTAATTGCACTAAATATGGGATTTACCCATGATGTTTAATAAACTGTTCCAAGTGCCTGATATTACCTCGAGATGACAAAAGTTTACTGTTGTAGTTCCTCTTAGTTAAACGTTTGACTGTTTATATCTTTTTCCGACAATCATTTTTTTAGCCCAATCGTAAGCCAAAGATTTTTTAGTTCACGCAAATTGGTGTTATTAATTAACTCGGCGAAGCGGACAGTGTCTATTATATAATCCAATGAAGTAATTTAGATAATATGCGTAAGTTTCATTAACATATGTGTAATTAAAAAACGTGTCCCAACACTGTGCGTTCAACGCAGCTTTTATGTGGATTGATTTTCTCCACATTTGTTTGACGAATGTACCGTAGGGTAACCTGGGGCAGCGCGGTCCCCCTAAGGAAAACTTTCAAATTGTACACCACTAAATTACTTTAGCATGTCTTTAATGTGTGTCACCCATTGGAAAATTATTTTCCATAAATAAACAACCTAGCTGAGTTGCATTTGAAAAATAGTAAGAGCACCCAAAAAAACCATGAGTTCTCTCCACTTGTTCCAAACTAGGCATACTCAGTGTTTACAGTCTGTCTCAACACTGCCTTCCGTATCGAAGGTCGAGCCCAGGTATTTGAATTTGGAGACAGTTGGTAGCTCCTGATTGTTCACTGTTAGTCTGCACTCGGATGCCAAAGGTGCCAAGTATTCTGCTTTCTGCTAACTCAATCTCAGACCCCGGCTCTCCACAGCATTTCTCCACACCTCCAGCTGTTTCTCAGCTTATTCTTTCTTTTCAAAGCACAACACTAAGTCATCAGCAAAGAGCATAACTCGGGTGGTGTTGTGGAGATGTTCTCTGCTATTACATCCCTAATAATAATGAACAGCAGTGGGCTAAAAGCTGAGCCCTGATGTAGGCCAACGCCCCACCTCAAAGCTGGCTGTTGTTCCTGGGACCTCACTGCAGTCTTACAATCTGTATACATATCCTAGATGGCTTTTACATAGACTTCCTCTATTCCTTTTTCCTCACTGCTCACCAGATTATCTCTCTGGGTACTCTGTCGTATGCCTTCTCCAGGTCTACAAACACCAAATGAAGTTCTTTCTGCTTCTCCAGGTACTTTTCTTGCGTCATCCGAATAGTAAAGATGGGTTCTAGTCTAGCAACGATTTACACGTATCTAAACAATGCACACTCGCCTTCTTTATGTTGGTCCTACGTCGTGTCTTGCTCGAAGTTGAGGCCAGCGACGTTAGGGAGCAAGCCTTGATCAAACGACGAATGTAATCTTGGTTGACGGCGACGGAAGCGTCGTGCGCATCACTTACTACTGCCGGAAGGGGTCGGATGTCGTTTTCGTCTTGGCAGGTGTCATCGGGGACGATATGCGCATCGATATGCACATCAGCGACGACTACGACGGTCGAGGCGGGCTGGATGTCATCTTCGTTTTGGTTGGCGACGATAGGGGTGGCATGCACATCCGCGGCGACTACGACGGCCATGCCATCTTCATCTTGATTGCCGGCTATCGCAAACAGTTCTTCATCAAACTTCGAGTCGTCCAACGGCCACAGTCCAGTCGTGTTGAATCCATTCGTCGCCGACGCAACTCTAACCGACGTGTTGTACGCCTGCTTAATGAAAGGAATGACATCAACCTGCGATATTGGCCGGCCCTTATTGCGCATCATCGAGTTCTCGCAAGCACGGGAGTACGCCGCCTATGGTGATCTGAAGAATGTTCTACACAAAGGCAGGAGTCGTTGGGTGCAATATCAGCGTCACAACTCCGTTCTCCTTGGCGTGCGGGATTACCTCAAGTGACTTGTGAGTCTCATGACTGTCCAACAATAGGAGATGAGGCGTCTGTTTCGTGCAGTCAACTGTTTCAACGAACAAGCGCATCCATTTGAGGAATAATGACTTTGTATTTTCGATATACCCAGACCCGAGTACGTTGACGGCACTGGATACTTTTCGTACTTGGTTTATGCGGTTAGTGCAGATAACTTAGGATGGTTTCAATACCGTGGTGAAACCGGTTTCGTCGCAGTTCTCGTCGAGACAAATTTACCTTCCGTAAGTAAAACTTTGTTGAATCCATCGATTCGAGCCAAGCTCGTCGCAGTGGGCCGCCTGATGGTTTGTGAGAGTGTTGTGCCTGCCGAGGGATGCCCTCGCCCTGTCCAGACCAGCCAGACCATTGGTGAATGTTAGCTCTGACGGCAAGATCGAATGTCAAACGTCGAAGATCTATCATTGTCAAGCAGTGCGTGGCAGATTATTACATGTTCTTCCTCGAACTTCAATGAAAACAATGCCGTCTTGCTCCCCATTTGAACTTTAATCGGTTTTCTGACCGAACCTCCAAAGTGCCTAGATAGTGTCCGCTGCGGTATACCGTAGTCACCTTAAAGGAACAGTATACAGACCATTAAAATGTTGTATATTAACATGGGACGTCGGGGCATTATCATTACTTTATTGTTAATACATGTATGTACATGTATACAGCCAGTATTACTGGCCAATGTTATGACCTAGACTCTATAGCAAGCCTACCCGACGCATTGTTTATAGAGTCCCCAGCCTTCACTACGTCCAGTGCTCTGGTGAGACGATCATCTCTGTACGACCCTCTTGCTGCTTTGCGTCTATAGTCTACCACGTACAATCAGCTTTTTGTCCCGGTTTCGTGTCGTTACTGCTCATTAACCACTTTTGCGGAGACCATTTTATGAATTGTACAGTCGCTATGTCAACGTAAAACAACCTACCTCGTGGAATGTGTCTTTACTTACTTAGTCCTCTTCGTGCCCGGTGGTACATAAGGCATCAACAAGAGAGCGCCACTGCTGTCGGTCTGCAGCCCATTTGGTGATGGTGTTCCATGTCAGGCCGCATTCTTTCATCTCCTTCTCCACTGTACGTCTCCATGTTTCTTTTGGGCGACCACGTCTCCTTTTTCCATCTGCTGTCCAGCGTAAGGCTGTCTTGGGCAGTGCGCCAGGTGACATTCGGCACACGTGTCCAAGCCTTCTCCATCGTCTCTTCTTTATCTGTGTGGCCAAGGCTGTTGCATCTGTTTTGCTGTGCAGCTCTTCATTAGTGATGGTGTTGGGCCAAAATACTCCTAGGATCTTCCGTAGACACTTGTTTTTGAATGTCTCAAGATTGTGTGCTAGCTTGGCTGTCAGTTTCCAGCACTCGGAGCCGTAGAGAAGTACACTGAGAACATTACTATTGTACAGTCTCAGTTTTGTTTCCAATCTCAGTTGCTTGGATTTCCAGATGGGCTTCAGCATAGCGAAGGTCTGACTTGCCTTTCTGATCCTAGCCGTGGCATCTTTTGCAGAGTCTCCATCTGTTGTGATTTTGCTTCCCAGGTATGCAAAGTCCTGAACGTCTTCCAAAGCCTCACTGTTGTTTATGTTGTTTATGGTGATGGGGTTATCTGTGTTGTTGTTGATCCTCATCAGTTTGGTTTTTGCTGTGTTGAGCTTTAACCCAATCTGTGGTGATGTTCTTGTGAGTTTGTCCATCTTTTCTTGCAAGTCCTTGTGCCTGTTAGACAGCAGTCCAATGTCATCTGCATAGTCCAGGTCTTCCAAGATCGAGGTAAGTGTCCATCTGATGCCTCTGTTTCCATTTTTGGTGGTTTCTATCATCAGCCAGTCGATGGCAAGGGTGAAAAGAAATGGTGAGAGAATGCATCCCTGTTTTACTCCAGATTTTACGCTAAAGCTGTCTGACATGTGAACGTTACAGGCGACTTGACACTGGACGTCTGTGTAAAGTATCTTGATCACATTTACCATTTTCTGTGGGATCCCGTAGTGACGTAATATTCTCCACAGAGATTCTCTGTGAAGGCTGTCAAATGCCTTTTCAAAGGCAATGAAGGCAATGTAGATCGTACTGTTCCATTCCGTGCTTTGTTCCAAAATCTGCCGTAGCGTGAAAATGTGGTCGATGCATGACTTTTGTGTCTGCTGCGTCCGTATTCTAGCCGAATGGGAAGTAAGGCATGTGGCTCCGTCTGGCGATCTAATTTTTTTTATTTTCCCGTTGTGAAACTAGTTAGAGGGTGGGCTTTATGTCCCAAAACTCGCGTTATGCCCTATGCTACTACACCTCTCAATGCACGGCTTTTCGACATAAGTTCCGCCTTTTTTGTCTGTCGATACCGTCTGGACGATAATCGGGACTGGGCGGCAGCTGCTGCGCAGCTCTGTCTCTGGATGTTCAGTAATGTGATTATCACATTGTTCTTCTTTGAGTTTTGCAATGCGCTCATCTTTCGCTGTCCAACATCTCCGCTATTCGCTTTTATGTGGCTTTGTTGCGGTTTTTAATCAAATCAAATGACTCACAATGGAATTCAAGCATGCGTCGCCTATAAAAAAAATGCCTGAATATTAAAAAAATCAACACGCAATTAGGACAGGAGGTTGGTGAAATAATTACGAGAAGATGTTGGACTGAAGAGACACCTGAGGATGGAGGTAGTTCTCCCTGAATTCAAAGTCACGTCTCAAGTATTGTTATTCGAGTGCGACACGAACCAGCCCATACGACTCGTATCAATATAGGAGGTGAACTGGTCACTCAGCAAAAAAACACCTTGAATCATTCCATTCGGTTGGTTCATGCAGGCAGTGCCGGAGTGACCATGGTACAAATGGTGCACTCGTACAATCCCCCCACAAAAAGAGCCCCCCCCCCAATTCAGTCTGGCCCTACCGTCGAGAGAGGCTCCGCGATAGATGGACCGTCGACAACGACTCCCCGTTAGCCGGAAAGTCGAGAGTCTGTGGGTCGGATCTCCGGTTGTCGGACCGCGGGATTATGCCCTACACTTAGGTGCTTTCCGATGGTGTTGTGCACCACACCTGGATGAAGCCATTAAAACATACCGCCGGCAGCAGACATCCATTGACAGTGTTCGTTGATGCCATGATGAAACCATTAAAACATACCGCCGACAGCAGACATCCATTGACAGTGTTCGTTGATGCCATGATGAAACCATTAAAACATACCGCCGGCAGCAGACATCCATTGACAGTGTTCGTTGATGCCATGATGAAACCATTAAAACATACCGCCGGCAGCAGACATCCATTGACAGTGTTCGTTGATGCCATGATGAAACCATTAAAACATACCGCCGACAGCAGACATCCATTGACAGTGTTCGTTGATGCCATGATGAAGCCATTAAAACATACCGCCGACAGCAGACATCCATTGACAGTGTTCGTTGATGCCATGATGAAGCCATTAAAACATACCGCCGACAGCAGACATCCATTGACAGTGTTCGTTGATGCCATGAAGAAGCCATTAAAACATACCGCCGACAGCAGACATCCATTGACAGTGTTCGTTGATGCCATGATGAAGCCATTAAAACATACCGCCGACAGCAGACATCCATTGACAGTGTTCGTTGATGCCATGATGAAGCCATTAAAACATACCGCCGACAGCAGACATCCATTGACAGTGTTCGTTGATGCCATGATGAAGCCATTAAAACATACCGCCGACAGCAGACATCCATTGACAGTGTTCGTTGATGCCATGATGAAGCCATTAAAACATACCGCCGACAGCAGACATCCATTGACAGTGTTCGTTGATGCCATGATGAAGCCATTAAAACACTCCGCGGGCAGCAGACATCCATTGATAGTGTTCGCTGATGCCATGCGGGGGGCAGAAGGACGAACATCCCCCGTAGAGAAAACTACGCCCCTAGCCTGACACCCGAGTCGGCTTACATGAACAATACAAACATAAATACGAATCAGATTCCTTTGCCAAGGATGTCGTCGAGGCAGGAGAGGAGCTGGTTTTGATCAAATCAACCTGACACACGTACAGTAGTAAGAAGGCTCGGGCAACAATTTTAAAACTTTTCAACGATCCACAAAAGGCAAAGTAGCACAACAACAGCAAACCAAGGTACTCATCAACTGCTCCTTTGTGTCGTCCACCTCGACAGAAAGCTAGCTATAACACAAACCGCACATTTGTAACACCAAACAGAAGGTAAATGCACGGAACACCATCGTTCGCAAACTTCCAAACTAGAAATGGGGAAGCAGAGCACCGACTCTTACATCAAGCGTCCTTGCTCTCTGCTATTCCACTGCCGAATAGGCACGTGTTGTATGGACAAGATCAACACATGCAGACAAGCTGAACCCTGCCATGCATATATGACTGAGCACTGCAGCATCATAACGGGCTGTCTGAAACCTACCAACACAGACACTTGTTAATTGGCAGCGTCCATAAGTCAGGATTTAAACGCCAATGGGTGTATATACACATGTGCCGTAACGAATGTGAAGGTGCGAGTAAAACTACGTGTAAGATGCGAGTAAAATATGAACAGAGTGTGAGTGAAAACACAGGTCACAGCTTAGATGTGTGACTGTTTGGTAACAGCTCATCTGAAGGCCTCGGGTTTGGGGCTACCAACACGTTCCTCGGAGGACGTTTCACCAGACGACCGTGCGTGGGAAAAAGGAGTTGCTGTACACCTGGATGCGAGCGGGGATGATTTGATATTTGTTTGGGTGGTGATATCTTGTACTGTTCGGGAGCATTGGGGCGAGGTAGCGATTACAACTGCTGGGTGTGGATCCTATACATTTAGAGGAGGCAAGAGATTTGTCTTCTTTTTTGTCGTGTGTGTCCCAGTGAAGGTTGTTTATCATAGCGGACAAACTCTCCCGTTGACCGTAGTTGTTAGAGACAAATCTGGCCGCACGCACATTTTAGTTATCTCCTTCCTGGTGTTTGGGTTCCATACGGTGCAACAATATGCTAAGTGTGGGCGGAATAGTGAAATGTAGGCTTGCTGTCGTAGCTTCTGTGAGGTTCCTCTAAGATTGCGTCTGATTAGGCCAAGCATTTTGTTGGCGCGAGCTGTGATGCTGTTTATGCGAATTTGCCATGATATGGTATTGGACATGGTCACGCCTAGATATAGGTATTGTGACACAATGGAAAGCGAACTTCCTCCTAGATAGCCTAGTCGGTATTGATCGTACTGCGACGGAGAGTTATTCTTTCACCTGCCGGCTAGCACAGCTACCCGGACACCTGGCGGCTAGCACAGCTCCCCGGACACCTGGCGGCTAGCACAGCTCCCCGGACACCTGGTGGCTAGCACAGCTCCCCTGACACATGGCGGCTAGCACAGCCCCCCGGACACCTGGCGGCTAGCACAGCTCCCCGGACACCTGGCGGCTAGCACAGCTCCCCGGACACCTGGCGGCTAGCACAGCTCCCCGGACACCTGCCGGCTACCACAGCTCTCCGGACACCTGGCGGCTAGCACAGCTCCCCGGACACCTGGCGGCTAGCACAGCTCCCCGGACACCTGGCGGGCTGTAGTTAGCCGAACAAAAAGATCAAGACAAGTGGAAGACACGAAACACAAACTACGTACACAACACACCAACTACGTACACAACCACGTGATTTCAAAGATGCGAGCATACTGCAGTCGCTGAAAAACGTTCCATGTACACCACGAAACCACCGATCTCATCGCCCTGCAGCACCAGACTGGAAATGTGATACAGGATACATAAAAACAATTTAGATTTTCATTAGATCACACTTTGTCAACAAAAGTTAATGTTCATTATAATTTAAGTACGAATAATAACAAATCTCGATGAACCTATAATGCTCTGATCGAGACGCAACAAAGCAGAATGATTAAAGCTGCTTAATCAATTCGATTTTTTACTAGTCTCATTTCAAATTAATTTTGCGAAAAACCAAACCTACCTAGTATCCACTACAACATGCTAGCTCGTTTGTGCAACCTTTATATGTAGTTTTTGTGAACTCATCAGACAAACTATTAAATTAGTTAATGCTTGTTCAAGCATTAACTGAAGTGAAAATCGAAATGCTGAAAAAAACACGATTTTCTTCTTTGATGAATTTTTAAAACTATGTCATGTGATCGGCGAGAGGATGGAGGTCACGCCCGGGGCCATTATGATCAGCACTGATCCACACAGTGTTTACCATTTTGAATTTCCACCATTTTGATACTTACCAGATCTAACAACTAAAGTCAATTCTTTCGATGATTTGAAAAATTAGGCATTTTTTATTCAACAGACTGCGCACATTACTTACACCGCATACACCGCATACATCGCATGCACCACATACACCACATACACAACATACACCACGTACATCGCATACACCGCAAACACCACATACACTACATACACCGCATACAGCGCATACACCGCAAACACCGCATACACCGCATACACCACATACAACACATAAATCGCAAACACCGCATACACCGCAAACACCACATACACCACATACACCGCAAACACCAGATACACCACACATCTGGACATAAGTGAACCGGATTCACGATGGGTCGAACCATTTGAGGAAGCAGCCTTAAGCATTATCATGAACACGCCCTATGTAAACAAACCGAATATTCTGACGCGGCCTGTGATACGACAGATGTATTTATTACAAAATATCACTGGGGCAAACGCTACAAGAACTGGGGTGATACAGTCAACAATCAATTAACCAGTAATACCAACGTGCTCGTATTTACAGAGACGACTGTCCTCTCTGCCGGTAGAGGCGCCACCGTGGGTTGGTGTTTTGACGTCACGACTCAAGGAGTAGCTCAGACTTCGCGAGGAAAGTGGTGCGTGTGAGGAAAGTAGTGAGTGTGTGGTGATCCAACATTTGCAAGGTATTTCACGCTGTTTTTGTCAATATCTAACACATACAGCGAGCTTCGTGTATTGGCGAGGCAACGGTGAATATCGTACGCCGATTTTACGAAGCACTTAGCGACGAGAATGTCATAAATGTCTTCGTCCATGGGGTGGATTCTCCCGATGTTGGTCGTATCAAGATGGTGGTGCGTCTTATTTATCGTCGCGATAAACCGTCCGGTGGTCATCGCCAGCAACGAATACCGACCGCCGAATCTCTACTCGGCGTTTGTTAACATCACATACAGAGACCCGAAAACGGGTGAAATGGCAACGGAGAGGGCGGAGATTGGCAGGTATGGTACGTCGAGTCGCCGAGACCCGGAGTGGGGATGGGTCGTCCACATTCGTTCGGCGAACAACAAGACCGACGGCTGTCAGCCTCCCGTTAACGTGCCTTCTGTCAGGTGGGTTGCGCTCATCCAACGCGGCTCCTGCAAGTTCCACGAGAAAATCTACAACGCAGCCATCGTCAAAAATGCGTCTGCTGTTGTCATTTATAACAACAAAGAAGAAGCCGAATTGTTAACGATGGAACATAAAGGTGAGTGTATTCCATTTCTGTAAACAATACATTGTCTATAGTTAACATAGTACACGCCTGTCACAACACATACACAGGCGTTATTCATATATAGTTTTGTACACATTGCATACATAATAACAGCTTTGCCAAAAGCCTATAAACGTTAACTTTCTGTTTGTAAAGTTAGGGAGATGTTTTGATGTGTATATACATAATGTGGCTCTAATTATAACATTTCACTTTAAAATCTCAGGACTAAATGTTTTAGATGTGGCTTTGTCCAATTCATACAATGTTTGAGTTTTCAGTTTAACTGTAATGAAAACTTTATTTTGTAAATAAATGTGTCCGCATTTTATTCAGATGGTTGGGGTAACTACAGTCTATTTACTGACACCTGGCTAGTGGATATTAAAATGCTGTACATATGATATGTATTCACAGTGATTCAGATCCACTTCAGCAATAGTCCATCCAATTTTTTTATCCAAATATCAAACCTAGACATTTGTTCGAATGCTGCAACAGTTGTATGCTAACACCACTTCATCCTCGCCAATGACTGATCCCTGTAGAAAGCGAAGTCGGCGGCATTTGTGCTAATGTAACCGACCACGTGTGCCAGACTTCCAGCCAATATACCGCCAGCCAATATACCGCCAAATACTATAATTTTGTTCCCATATCCAATCGCAAAAACAGCACTTTGGCATTGCGACATATAGGGTAAACATGCAACCATTTCTGCAAAAATTCAGCAAGAACGAACGTGTCTGTTATGCGAGTGTAATATATGAAAATAAACAGTACTAGGCCTACCATTTAGCAGTATTTATAAAAAAAACTTGTGTTGTACCAAACTCCTGTGTACTATATTATATATCTATGGCTTGTCCAACTCCACCAAATATTGCCCTAACTATCCTGGGACAGCGTTCTCTGTTCTTTGGTTCGTAGTTTGTTTACATGTAGTTGTTTTTATCAACTTGTGTCATCAGCCAGTGGTCAGCTATTTGAGGTCAATTAGTTGGACTTTGTCATTTAGCAGCTGTGCAAGAATGCCAAAACTTCTGTGTACTGCTGTTGGTTTTCTTAGGTTGGTAGTTTTTCAATTCTAGGTTTTTACACTATAAGGCACCTGATGTTTCTACTTCTTCAGTCTTATGTTTCAAGATAAATTGTTAAATTATGTTAACATAATCCTACCACCTTTGTTGCTCACAGTGTTAAAACTGCTTGTGCAATAAACATTTTCATAATTTTCTTTCATGTTGCGAAAAATCAAACCTATGGATCTAGTATTCACTATGACATATCATTACGCTATTTAAATATTTTCACAGTTCATCCTTGAATCTAACAATCAAAGTCAATTCTTTTAATGGGAGGAGTTTTAAATACCAACTACCGCATAGAAAAAACCTTAATATTCAACACTGTAAAGTGGACTGAGCAATAAAATGTAAAAATTCACCAAGTGCTAAGACTTCATTGTCCTGGATTGATTTCAGTCGACGACGTCGTATCGATCTTCATAAGCCACTCAGATGGCTTGCACATTGCGCAGTTGGTGGACAACGGCACGTACGTGCGCATGTACATTACGTTTGGCAAACAGCAGATGAGCCGCTATCCATCCATCAACAAGACATCCGTCCTCTTTGTCTCTATCTCGTTCATTGTTCTCATGATCATCTCACTTGCTTGGCTCATCTTCTACTACATCCAGCGGTTCCGCTACGCCCATGCCAAGGAACGTCTCTCGGTGAGTGCTATCTGATCTACCATATAGCTCTATACGCATGTAACATATTCAAATACTACGCTAAGGCTTTCCTTGTATTGCCATTAACAGGCACATTGTCAAATTACAGGCTATTTACAGCTGGTGTTGAACCTTAATAACTACTGTCATAATTTAAACTCATTCTTAATTTGTTTTCCCCTATTAAAACCTGATGTGTAGACTTTGCAATGAAGTAGCATTGTGACTCACAGTGCTCAAAATTGGGTCCACATCGAGACTTGAAAGTCTTCAAAAAACTTTGAATTCCATTTATCCTCTTTCAAGGCATTGTAATCCTTGAACTCTGTATGCATGAATGCCTGTGTTGTGACCGGCAGTGTGAAAATAACTTGCGTGCCCTTGGGAAAAACACATCAATTCTATAAAGTCACAAAACGGTGACTCCAATATCGTCATTCTTTGGGAAACTATGAAATGGAGCCTTGCTTTTTTCTCTCGGTAGCCTTAGAAAGTCTTGAAATGGCCTTGAATTCAATACCTCCTTTAGTGTATGGAGTATGGACCCTGTGAAAAAGTTTTTCAGTTGGTTAACTGATATGACGCAGCTAGTTGGGGCTTTTGTAAAATAAAAATTCTCTGAATTTTTTGGTCTCAACGTTAAATCTAAGCTAACAGTGTTAATATTTTTGTGATTTATAAATCCGATGACAATTTTTTTATATTGTTATAATGATTAAATGTCATATATGAGAAAGCTACAAATGTTGGCATCACAAACTAACAGAAAATCACAGTGATGCATTAGGTATGCGGAGCACACATTTGGACATACATGTGATCCACTTCAACTAGAAATCAATGTTTCTGTTGTTTGTCGTCACTGCATAATTGAAAGTACAAAGTGGGCTGGTGTGTTGCATTTGCAGCAATCTAGCAGTTCTATTAGTTTCATTATAATACATTCAGTTAACCTGCTGCCTGGCACGTCTTATACAGCCGGATTGTACTGTGCTTTCCTACGTGCATTATTTGGATGTCTGATGTATCACAGTTCAAATCCAGCGTCCCGTTTCATGCAATGTTCAGGAAAACATCTGAGGTGAAGTTTGTTTACCAGTAAACTGCTAATTTTCATCATGGCGTGGGCAACATCTGGTGATTTATGCCTTATAGATTTACTAGCTGAGTTGCCTAGCACAGGTGAAAAGGCAGCTTATGACTCCCAGTCGAGTTTTAGTAGGGTAATGTCACCGGCAACTTCACGCACCAAAAGTCATGTACAAATGCCAGTTTCACGAAGTGTTCGCACCATACAAATGCACTTGTGTGGACATTTGTTGTAGATCACATAACTCAGGACAATTGTAGAAAGCACGCATATCTTTGTTAGCAAGTGTACATAGCTATGAGTATGAACTCCAATTGTACATAGCTATGAGTATGAACTCCAATTGTACATAGCTATGAGTGTGAACTCCAATTGTACATAGCTATGAGTGTGAACTCCAATTGTACATAGCTATGAGTATGAACTCCAATTGTTCTGAGTTATGTAATCTCAGTCAAATGTCCGCATAGATTTCTTCATAATATCCCCACCTCCCTGGGGAATTTTTTATTTTTTTAGTGTATGAACCATCCCCTGTGGACCGGGCATGCCTGCCAACTTTCAACCTCATACATGCCAAACTGGTGGAGATATTGTGGAACATAGACAAAGTCACAAACTACTTTATAGTATAGATAGAAAGGTGACATTTGTTTTTGCAAATAATTTTTGTGCAAATAAAATGTGCAACTTTTGTTTTTTATACAGCTCCCAAGTTTGTTCTTGAACTCTTAGTAATAGGGATGTTTTATTTTATATATATTATTTATTTCGTCACGTGACCCATCCACTCCCGTGTGGAACAGTTTCACTTACTTTTATAGATCCTATGGTATATTGGAATAACGCTGATTTGTTTCACTACATCTGGACACCCACGACATGGTCTTAATGTGTTTGGTTACATTCCTATTGCAAAGCTACATACTGGCTGAAAATTCTGACAAAGTCGAATCCACGCAAACCACACTTGACATTCCCGTAAATTACCCACCTGTAGTCCTAAGACCGACACTCAGCGCCAGGCTATGGTTTTTGGAACAGCTCCAATTCCCTTTCCATGAAACCAAATCACCATCTCTGCCAATACTTAAACAGTTACACTGGCGTCCAGTTACATATCAAATCAAATTTAAACTGTCCACTCTTACAAAGTGTGCCGTACAAAACAGCCACCCGACTTGGCTAGTCTCCTGCATCTTTCAGATATCCCTAGGCAGCTCAGATCATCCATTTCACAACAGCTTATTGTTCCTAAAACTCAGCTTAAATTGGGCAATCATGCTTTCTCTGTCGCTGCGCGTAGGGTCTGGAATGAACTCCCCATCACTTTGGAATCATCTGAAGCTACCTTCCATAAAAACTTAAAGCATATCTATTCCAAATTGCATTTTTGCTATAAATCTTCGGTGGTCCCTTGTTCTGGTGATGACTTTTGTGCATTCCTGTTCACGATAACGCTTACCGATTCTGGAATGAAGTTTGTTACAAGAGTCTACGGGTCTCATGAGGCCTCAGTGAACTGTTTAACGATTTTTTTCTCATTTTCTCATTTTTGTTGAAGGATTATCATAATACAGTCGCGCCTCGTTATAACGCGGTGGTCGGGGTCCACGATATCGGACCGCGTTGTAAGCGAGGCGCGTTAGGTGTTCCCGCCCTGTATGCTTGCAGCACTGTCCTATACGCCAACATGCAGTTTATGGAACTTACTCAACTTTTTATGCTAGCAGGGCTGGGTCCAATTATGTAATTGATTACAGCAAAATCGTGTAATTGTAATTGATTATGGTTTCAAAATGTTGCTGTAATTGTAATTGTTATATTTTGTATAATTGAAATTTTATTTCAATTACAATCAATTACAGTACATTTCATATCACAAACTACCTGAACGAATTGTCAATAAAAATCTAATTTAAGTCTCACGAGTTGAAAATCAAGACTAATAATAACACCTGCTTATATATTTACATTTAAGTCTCAGTATTCACTGTCTGGTGGGTACTGGTCAGTGGTGCTAGTGGTGGGTAGCCATAGCAATTAGCCTTTTCAGTAAGTTAGTAACAGCCAGGAAGCAATAAACAATGCACAGACATTCAGTGAAACATTGCAGAGTTAGCAAGCCAATTACACCCCTTGTGTTTTGGTGGGTTGGAGACAGGTCAGGTGGCAAGGACCATTTATATGGCCTCTCTTCCCATTCCCAACTCACACAAAGCAAAGGGCAGACCAATTAAGAATGTCAGCTTAGAGCAGGAGCTACAACCTCAAAGTAAACACATCAAACCCTATTATTAGTATTTTCCAAAGAAAAATTTAAGAAATGCGCACGGATAAATGTCTGCATTGGAATATGTTCTGTAGGATTATGTCTGGATATTGCATTGTATTTTTATATAATAAAAATATGTTTTAAACGGCTATCTTTTTATTTAGTATAATTCAAAGTCACAATTCAACAAAATGTACAAACATTACCGTTATATTTGTTTATCAATTGTGTAAAAAATATTGAAATTCAGCAAAACGCGCAAAAATACATAATTAACAAATGCTGAATATATTTGGTTCCGCATAATGTAATTGTAATTGAAAAAGTGTAATTGTAATTGATTTAGAAAAGTATGACTGTAATTGTAATTGAAATAAAAAAATTAATGTAATTGTAATTGATATAATTTTGTGTAATTGGACCCAGCCCTGTATGCTAGCACCAAAGTGTATTATGTTTAAATGTCACACCCTGATGATTCTTGAACTGAATAAAACACATGTACGTATATAGTTATGCCTTATGGAATAGATATACTACGATGATGATGTACTGGACCAAGGCAATAGGCATACGAATCGAAAATAATAACCTCGATCTGAGCAGCCGAAAATATATATTATTTGACAAACGTAGTATGTAAGCTGATAAAGCACAGAAAACGACAATAGGTAGAATTGATAATTGTTTCACTTCGTCTTTGAACTGATCTCGACCAAAGCGCAAATTTATTACGCACCACTTAACATGGTAAACGGACATAACCCCACTGGACAAAACCCCACTCAGACATAACCCCACTGGACATAACCCCACTCGGACAAAACCCACTCGGACATAACCCCACTCAACCCCACTCAGACAAAACCCCTTTTGGCCTACTGCATATAGATTCAAAGACGACAATATTTGTTATTTTCTGTTTTATTAATGTCAATGTATCACCATACAACATTGAAAAATATGCAACTATGAAAACTACATTAAACTACTACGTCACATATTGTTATCATGAAAACTACATTAAACTACTTCCATCTCACACAGTGTCCAATGCCCCTCAGTGTATCGGGAATTGACTTGGTGCCATCACGACGGGCAGTACACAGATTGTGAAGCTTCGTCTGGAGCTGAACTGTGTGGCGCCGCGTTCGCTTGACTGGTGGTTCACCATGCTGGTCACGTAGCAGTGCAGTGGCAACCTGTGCCTGGTCCTTCCGGATAGTGTCGATGGCCCTCCAGATAGTTGGATGAGCATGTCCTATCAAGTTGGAGAAGGCATTGTTCCAACCCTCACATATGTTGTTGGTTCTGGAACTGCCATGAAGGGTGATGTTGTGCACATTCCATATGGATGGTGGATACATAGGTGGCTTGCGACGCATGTGAAGTGGAGGCATAGTGCCATCTGGACGTTGGGGTAGCTGTATCTGACGGTAGGTACCGGACACATAGATTTGATCAAAGTACTGCAGAAGGGGTTCTAGTCCCTCAGGAATGTTATCACACAGGTAGGCCATGCCATCAGGTACATCATCTTCAGGCAGGAAAGCCAGCCCATCCATCATCCCACAGAAGAGCTTAACATCGTCTTCCTCGCGATAACGCTGTACCAGACCAAGACTCTGAATCTTCCTCCATGTGGACTGGGCAAGATGATAAAAACATCCATGCATGTTGACATAAGGTCCAAATGATGATTGCATGGCGTTGATCACTGCCTGCTCAAAATCCGTGATCAAAATGGTGGGGTCAACATTGAAGCCAAGCTCAGTGCACCGGTCCTGAATAGCCGAGAAAAGTTCCTCATAGGTTTCCTGGTGCTTGTTGGGTAGGAAGGCGTAGACACATGTCACAGCTGATTCTCCAAGTGGTCCACGGATCACGTATAACTGAGTGAATAGGAGTGGTGCAACATCGAAGGTGCCATCCATAAACCAGGAGTCAGAACTAGTGAGGTGTCGAAGTCCAAGGTCAGTCCCAAAAACTAACATCCTGGCAGAAGAATCAACACCGTTGTCATAGATGACGAATGGGGTCTCCATCAACAGTGGTGGTCCACTCCCCATCTAGCATGAGTTCACTGAGCGACGCTGGGTTCATGGGCATGTGTTTGGCACGTTCCCGCCTGAGAGAGTGCTTGACTGTGTCTGGATTGCCGAGTGCAGCACGTACATCTACAGGCACATCTGTGGTGTGGTCTGACATGAGCTGTGTTAGTGTACCACGTGATTCAGCTGCATGCTCCTTGAGTGAGGCACGTAACTTAGCAACAGCTACAAACTGTTCCTGTGGATCATGGCTGTGCAGTGTCATGCTGGTGACAGTTGTCATCTGCAAAGGTACAAAGAAAAATATAATATTAGTTGTAATATGAAAAGGTAGTAATAATTTTTCAAATTTTCATTCATGTTTGTAGCATTGTATTGTATAAAAATTTTGGACAACTGGATAAAAAATTAAGGTCTCTGGAAAATTATCCACAACAAAGAAGCTTCATATGGCAAAAAGTGTGATAGTGGTATAATTAATCATATAATATTATGGTTTTTGTTGACAATCTGCTCTTTGAAAATCATATGATGGACAGTACTGTCCTTGGAGAAGGTCATTTTGAATACATGGAAATTAACATTTTCTGAAACTTTATTATCAACACTGACCTTGAAAATGCAACAGCAATTCATGCAACATATAGGTAATGAAATAGTTCTAAGCAAATAGGATGAAACGTGTTAATTATTACATTTTATCAGGCACATATTCACAAGCTATTAACCAGGTGACTAAGAACTGGTTGTTCCAATCAAAGCGTATTTTAAGTGCATTCATAATGAAACAATTTTGATATATTTTAGACCACCTTTGTTGTTGATGACGATCTCCAAGTTGTAGAATAATGAAGGTTCTTGTTTACTGGTGTCGTTTTATACCCTTTAATACCGGTCAACTGTAATGTAACTAGCAACTAAGAAAAGCCAATTTTACTGGCTTCCCTTAAATTGATGTCCTAAATTATCCCCCTTGAACCATTTAGCTCTGATGTAGCAGTTAGAAGAAGCCAATTCTACTGACTTCCCTTAACTGCTGCCAGGGATGATCCCATTACGTACATCGCCAAGTACAACAGAGAAACATCCACTTAATTTATGGCTATATTAAACATCTAACAGGATCAAATTTACGTTTGAAAACAATTACTTTTAAAGTGCAAGCAGAAATATAGTTACTTCATTTCAAAATATTATTTATTTTTACCTAATTTTTTTAATTTTCATTACTTCTAAAAAATAAAAGTGGGGTTTTGTCTTAGTGGGGTTTTGTCTGAGTGGGGTTATGTCCGAGTGGGGTTTCGTCCTAGATTCACTTAACATCGATTCATCGTTTCATATGTGGATGACGAATTCGTATTTTTTGTACACCGGTAGAGCCTTAGCTTAGGAATTTGGCATGTTGCTTTTGCGTCGCGAAAACGATTAAATTTAGGATGTAATGGAAACATGTCATTTCACCTAAGTGATATGTTGGTATTGCATACTAAATGCATTTAAAACTGTTAATCTGATTCGTACGCGAGGCGTATTTGTGAATCTCGATTGCAATTTACAAACCGTCGAAGCGAAGCGCCAAGCCAGCGACAGCGACAGCGATTGATGTCGGCGACAGCGCAAAACAAACAACAACATTGATACTCGTTCATTGACATTGTTCACCTAATGTTTCTTGAGAATTGTCAAAGCAATTCTTATTAGGTTTAAGCAGGCCCATTTGGCATTTTCCCCTGGCGGCAGAAAATCGGGGTCCACGACCGACCGCGTTATATCCGAATCCGCGTAATAACGGGGCGCGTTATAACGAGGCGCAACTGTATGATGTTTTTTGTACAACATTGCATATTAATTAATACTGAAGAGATTCCAACAGTAATTTTATAGGATGATGAAACACTGTTATGGACGTGGCATTCTGTGGAACCTGCTTTAAACCCAGTGAAATATATATGCAAAACTCTGCTCTGTTAAGGATGATGGCATTTTTTATAATTATTATACTTTTTAATAACCTTAATAATATACTACTACATAATGCAATCAACAATCTTGGTGTACTGGTAATTAATTGTTTTTTGGTGAAACGTTCTACCTTAACTCGGAATTACTCATTGGTTTGGAATTGATATAATGTGATTGATCCCAAGTGTGCGCACCTAGAACATTTCCTTTCCCACATCCCAGGGTGTTCTCCTAGATTCCCACATCCCAGGGTGTTCTCCTAGATTCCCCAATACCAACACCATTGCCTGTGTAGTCCTTGATCTTTTTGTATTTCTGGAATCTAGACCAACTTCTTTGAAGTTAATTAACCTCCTTCAAAACAATGCAGTTTGTCTGTGGTGAAATTACTCGCTGGAAACCTAACCTAAACTTGCGGCATACTCAGGAATCTTGCTAGTTAGATCTTTTTCTGGTGTCCAATTTTATAGTTAATACATGTAATTGACTTCAAATGACCCGGCTGTTAACTGCAGAAAATAGTAATCTAACACCGGTCTAGATTGTCTAAGGTATTCGGTTTCGGCATAGGGTACTTGTTCTGAGTTGTTGCCTTGTACAGCCTATCTATGTTCATCTGACATTTAGAAGAGCAGTTAGTAGTAATCCAGTCAGTCATGGAATGCTAAATAGGGGAAAAACAATACAGCGAAGTGAACTATCGATGCATCGCAATAGTCAATGTGTCAATGCAGTACTATCAATATTCATTTGAACTATCGATTCTTATGGTCGATAGTACACTGAACTATTGATAGGAATGATAGGTACTTGTGTCACTGTAATGATAGAAATAAACATGCTTTAAACTATTTTGGATAATTTGATTTATTTATCGATCTAACATCAACAGTTGTCAGTTTTAAAGCAGCATCTTTCATGGATTCAGCATTTTAAATCAACTACCTCCAAGGCTATACGATATCACCACCCATCAGTTACGATTTGGAACTGGCTGTTTGCTATTGTGATGTGATATGATCACGATAGTTATGAAACTATTGTAGTGGCATTGCAATAGTTGTACAGCTATCGCTATACTATCACAATAGTAAAACTATCCCCGATAGCTACCTCTAGTGATAAACTTTTTTGAAGATGGTCCTCATGCACAAAAGTCATGGTTTTTGCACCTATAAGAGTTAGTAAAACATAACCATTTGCAACTTGAATTAAGAATATCATGTCAGTGGTTTACAAGGAAAACCTTGTTGAACACACATCATCTTAATTTCATGGGACATGCCATACTGTTAGATAAATCTACGTCATAAGTGTCCAAGTCTAGCAAATTTCGCTTGCCAAATGAAAGTATTTTAGCATACACCTATTCCTATATTTGCCAATACAATATGGTCATGCTGCTTGCATCCAAACTGAACTTGTGTAAAAAAATTGGCCTTTGTTTACTAAACTAGTCCTCATTCTAGCAAAATAACACATTTGTTTGAGACTGCATTGGTTCTGTGTATGCTGGCCTCCATTAATATGTCACAATAGTCTAGGGTGCCTGATTTTCATAGAACTACGCATGCGCTTATCGGTCTCACTGGTTAAAACGTCAGCCCTCAGTCAACTGGAGAAATTATCACAGTCTCCCACTTTTAGAACACATTCTGAGTAAACCACTGGCGTGATATTCTTGATTTTAATTGCACGTGGTTAGTATTTATTATCTCTTAGGTGCATAGCCTCAAAACCATGACTTTTGTTTTGCTTTAATCAATCCTCTTTATGCCTCAGGAGGCACACAAGGCTTCCACAAGAGAGTGCCACAGCTGTCTGTCTGCGGCCCACCTGGTGTTGGTCTTCCACGGCAGGCTGCATGCTGTCATCTACTTCTTCATGTTTCTTTCAGGCAACCCTGTCTCCTTCCAGCATAACACTGTCTTGCGTAGTGAGCCAGGGAACATTTGGCACACGTGTTCTAGCTTTGGGACGCAGTGGTTGTGTGGTAGAGTGTCGGACTTTCAGTCGCGGGGACCGGAGTTCAAAACCACCTGCTGCCGTAAAAAAAAATTTTCACCCCTCATTGTCTGTCTTTCGGAAGAGAGTCGAAGAGATACTGGTCCCTTCTATGGTTCTATCTGGTGTTTGTGCATTGGGGAGTAAAAGAACCCATGCAGGGAAATGGAAAATATATGTTGTAGTCTCACTAAGGACAACCAGAACTCATGTTGGAAACTGAAATAAAATAAATATCCATCTCTGTCTCACTCTCTCTCTCTTTGGACAGGGATGGCTTGGCTACCTTGTGACTGTAAACAAGATATTTACAGCTGAATTTTTGCTTGTAGAAACGCCTGATGCACGCCGCCAAGAAGGCCGTCGGCAAGATGCCCGTGAGGACGGTTAAACATGGTGACAAGGTAGGCCTGAAATACCTCTCCACTTTGACATCACCACAACCTCTGCGCACTTGAGCCAACTTTTGTCTGACTATGTTCCACAATGATGCACTGGGCCTCGAGGTTAACATTCTGACCTAGGAGCGCTGTGCTCCTAAAGTAAAACAATTACGTGCAAATTATTTCTATAGGAGAGCACACACTTTTACTAACTAAAATGCAAAATTAATTTAGCCAGTCCTGACATGATTGTAGTTCACAACTACCAATGCACTAGAAATATAAAGTCCACCTCTAGATACAAAAGTCTAAGACTTTGTATAAAAGAGTAACCGATAAGAGATGTTTTAATACTTTTAGTTTGAAATCACATTAAGTAAATAATGTTATCAGACATAATGGCTAAATATCATGTCGCACATTGTGACTAAAGCAATTTATCTAGTCGCATATGTCAAACTACTGTCGCATTTGCAAGTATATAGTCGCAACTTCGAGCCCTGCGCACAAACAAATTATGTGTGCATATATATGAACGACGTGTCTAGGCACTTTGAGTGCAACCTATTGATTTGTGCCAATCCCGATCTGAGCTTTGATGATAGGTCAAGATAAATGCAGCACCTGTCGGTCGCAGTGGTCACTGCTTCAAACTGTTGGCCGACTACTGGCCAAATTGCACCCAATCCCAGCAACACAAATTGGCCTTGCTAATCAGTCTCATGTTGGTATTTACACAACCAATTTTTGTCAGACGACTTAATTGAAAAAAAATCGCTCATGTAAAGATAAATATCGCCATCTTTTTACAGTTCCATATAAGTATACACTTGTTGAAATAGGGTGGACATGTTTGGTAACCTAAAGACGTCAGGTCAGAGCTTAACTCACACACTGATCTGGGTTTGAAACTCACTTGCTACCATTAGAGGCTCGGACAACTTGGTTGAGTTGAGATTGCCTTAGTGGTATGTAAATGAGTAACTGGCCTTTATCTGTGGAGGTTAGATATCCTGCGATAGACTGGCGTGTTATCCAGGGTGAAAAAATTCTCATGCGCTTGTTTCGAGGAAACTGGATTTAGGCACCAGCCATATGAGCGTAGATTAAACTAGTTAGGCTGTCAAACATTATTGTGGTACTCAGGTATTGCATGTATCCATCAACCAGGAGAGATAGGGTCTGACTGTAATGGCAGCAGCTTATTCACTTTTATATGTAGCAAACAAAGCAATAATTCAGGGTTTGGTTTCTTACGGGACGCCCGGAAGAAAGCGGAAGATACCGAAAAACATGACAAAGCGTTGGAAGAAATTTGGACGACGTGTTAATATGACACAAAAAGTCTATGCATTTATTTCCACTTGGGTCCTCTAACTCCTCTCGCACATCACTTGGGTTATTAGTCACCTAAAAACGAAAGCCAGCGTGGTTCCCTTTTATCACCCACCATAAGCCATGTGGTGCATGCCACAGTGACACATTTAATCCATTCAATGTCCGTTGAAACAATGCCCATAAATAAATCTCCACAATATCATAGTTTTATGTTATGTATTTGTGTTTAATACATGTCATAATTGGGACAAAATATAAACTGAAAGATGTGTTTAGAATGATATCTCAGAATGATGTGTTTAGAATGATATCTCAATCACTGTGTGCTTATGTCACCCAGGCCACATTCAATGATTTATTCTTTAGTTTTAAGTCTTAACAGGCAGTTCAGTGCACACAAATAACATAGTAGTATCATATGTAAATTGTATGAATAAACAGTGTTAAACAATTAAAGTAAATTATGCATATTTGTTATATGTGCTGAAAAAATGAAAGGGACCAGGGCTAAATGACAACATGGTCAGTATTGATCTATTTCTCAATGTCTTACCAAAGTAACTGCCATCTGGAAGCTTCTTGTGGCATGCCACAAATGCTTACAGCTTATAAGTCAAGAAATAAAACATTTAATGCAATGACGTTATTTAATTTACGAAAAAAAACATTTAGTCATATTCATAACTAATATTACCCTCATTTGCAAATGTTGCACAGTTGCTATGATGGGACCGCATCCTGCAGGCCTTGATACTTTGTTGATGAGCACAGTAGTTACACCTAGCCAAAGCTTTCCCAGCAACTTCAACACAAGTGAAGTGCTGCCATATTCTATGTTTAGGTCTACCTCCTCGAAGCATGTTGACCTAATCTTTGTATTGCTGTAACACAGCAATTCTGCTCTGACTTTGAAGCAGCTTACTGAACTAGGTAGCTGTTACACAAGAAGTAACTTACTGAACTAGGTGGCTGTTACACAAGAAGTAGCTTACTGAACTAGGTAGCTGTTACACAAGAAGTAGCTTATTGAACTAGGTGGCTGTTACACAAGAAGTGAAGCTATTTAATCCTACTATGTGGTAACAGCAAGACAAGGCTGTCTGAAGTAAGAAGCCATAAGTGACACGTTAAACCCACTTTTTAAGAACTATATTGTATTTCTACCAGCACTGAAATTTACTACAACACAAGTGAAAATCTTAGTACGTAAATAGCCCATATTTGCCTGAAATAAGAAGTCTTATTTTTAATATGTGGGGTTACAATATTACAAACCATGTTTTTATATCAATATCACTAGCTTAAAATAATTTATAAGGATTTTTTAGTTACTTACTATTTCTTGTGGGATGGAAGAAACTAAAAAAACATGGAATAAACCACCCTTCGGAAGAAACTGCAAACTCTGCGTAGTATCAGACATATGAGACAGAAGATATAATAGTCTCTTTGTGCCTCTGTGTCTGGGATCAATCCAATGTATTTGATCAGTTCACCATTTGGCTAACGTGGTTGTTTTTTCCTTACTTGGCCAACTTACTTTTCCCCGCTAAATTGGCCAAAGGACTTCCATCTTTATGTAGCTAAAGTGAATACTTTTTAGCTATTGGTTTATGAGTGTCTGTGCTACAAGAAGACAAAAAACCTGCTGGGGCTACAAAGTAAAAAAATATAGCCGTTTCACCTGTTATGGGCTGTCAACTCTCACATTATGAAGTACCAGGAATGTACATAAACCATCCAGAGAAACCCCTACGGGGTGGTTGAGGTCGTGGTGGTGTTACGTTAGAACATTGGATTCTCAGTCGAGAGAACCCGGTTTTGAACCCTGTTCCCAGAGAAGTCGAGTTGGTGTTGGAATGAACAGGTCTGCCAGGGGTGAAGTGTAAACAGGTCTGCCAGGAGTGAAGTGTAAACAGGTCTGCCAGGGGTGAAGTGTAAAGTGATCTGAACAGTCCCATGGACTGGATACTGAGTTAGATAAGAATGTACCTTTTTGCCTTTACCTCTGAAAATAGATGGCCTAGATTTGCTTGTCTGGGAGTCTAGAGGGTATGTACAAAGAAATAATATGGTTGAACATGTGGCAGTGATCTATGACAAACAGTGCAGCATTATCTCCACAGGTCACCAGTTTATAATTATAGTGGTTAAGGAAACGAGGTCACCTATTATTAGAATCATCATGCAGATGTCATTATTGATACCCGTTTGTTTGTACCAAGTGGAGTAAAAAAAAAACACATGTCATGGTCTCACCAAGGACACGCTGAATTCATGTTGGAACTCAAATATGCCCTGGTTAGCAGTTCAACAAATACCCCTGAAGTCACCCTGATGGGTTGGGTACGTGGGTAGACTCATTCTGGGGCATTATTTCAGGATCCATACTAGATGAATAAAATGGCAATGATTTTAAGATGGTACTGTTGTATTGATATGATGACCTCTCGCCTAGGATATGGCCATATTTAAAGACTACACTAACCCTGTGTGATGTATGGACATTTCACTCACCCCCCCCGGACATTTCCGATAATTCTTTATATTATGGTGTTACCCAGTCATTGTTTTGTTGACACATTTACACTGCTTGATGCATGATGAGATACTCCCTAAACAGCTGATCACAGCTAAACTGGGAGGCAGTACTGAGTTTAGAGATTGAGATCACAAGCTCTGTGAAGTGCACTGAGTCCGCGACAGGTTTTTCCAATTCCTCGTCTGGGATCTGTTCTTTCCCCTGGTACAGACACAAGGCAGAAGGGACCAACGGCTTTTAGTGTCTCTTCCAAAAAACAGGCAAAGTGGGGCGAACGAAATTGCTGAAGTTTCGAAATGGCAGGCAGTGGGCTTGAATCGCGGTTCCCTCCATCGATAGTCCTGTGGTCTAACCGCTGAACTGTATTGGTGGCTGGGTTGATATGGCTGCTTGCTATGACCAGGGGGTACTGAGTCCAAATTCCAGGCCTTAGCCTGGTCATTTCCTTGCATTTCGTACAAGTTGCCAACTTGTCTTGTACCAAGCATGTGGGTCATTGGGTATACGAATGAGTTGGAAATATAAAGACCTCCCTGATCTCCAAACAATTCTCCCTCGTCGTATTCGATTTTACAATTTATTCATTGATTTTTATGTTAGTTGGCTTGGTGAAGTCTATTTACGTACGATTGTATTGTATGAGTGTAAATAAACTTAAGCCAAAAACCTGAAAATCGCATCACTTGCAAAGTCACTTTGCTTGCTATTCTCCCGCTAAGAGATCCCATGAGTGAGAGATCTGTCATTATTTGTGCCAACTTGGAAGTTCTGAATATGCGACATTGAAAGCAGTGTAAGTAGGTCATTTCTACCTGGTGTCTATGTCAGAGGAACTAAAATACCCAGCATGTCAACTCACAGATGGGTGGTTTCTATATACCGTATTTGACCTATTAAGCATACATGCCCTAATTAGTGTACACCTCCTTTTTTAATTTGCAGGACTCATAATTATTGTATCTTGACTAGTGTGCAACAACTGAAAAGTGTCGGCATCTGGTGTTAAACAATTGGCACCACTTTTCAGTTGTTCTACACTAGTCACCAAATGAGACCACTAGTGTTAAACAGTTACTTTATTTTCTTTTATAAAGAAAAAAAATTTGGTGTACGCATATAAGAACTGATTCTTGGACATTTTTCTGTGGCCCAGTTTTTTTTAGCATATTGTCCGCTTAATAGGTCGAATACAGTTTGTCAACATAAACAACTCATGCCATGGGTTTGCTTTGGATCTAGGGCTGTTTGGTGCATTAACAGGAACACAAGGTATACCTTAAACTACCGGAGGGGGCGGGCAATGAATTTCACCAAATCACTGTATATATCCTCCAGCACGGGTGTGATTTCTCCCTTCCCGTCTTAATTATGGTGGTTATATGATGACCCAAGGGAAGAGATTGTGCAGCTGGATGACACGGCCAGGACACTTGGTGGGGAAGGAGGAGGGCGCGGTGGTAGAGCGTTGGCTTTCGGTCGAGGGGACAGGGGTTCAAAACCACCTGTGGTAGAGATTCGGACTTTTCGGGTGAGGAGACCGGGGTTCAAACCCACCTAATGCCATTTCGAAGCTTGGGCAACTTTGTTCACCCCACTTTGCCTGTGGCTTTCGGAAGAGACAATGAAAGCCGTTGGTCCCTTCTATCTGGTGCCTATGTCAGGGGAAGTAAAAGATCCCACACAGGGAAATGAAAAAACCTGTGGACTCACAGAGCTGGTGATCTCATTCTCTATACAACCATTGGCGTAAATATCCTGACTTATGGAATTTGCCAATTAACGAAGTAAAAGTAGGATGGTGGACTACCAAAGAGTGAGGCAGTAAAATAACTAGGCCATGGGAAAAGGGGAAGATCACAGTTAAGATGGGAAGACTGCAGTAAGACGGATGTGAGAAAGCAGAGGAGGAGGAAAATTGAAGGGAGAAGACTGCCGATAGGGAGCAACTGCTTGAAAAAGGACAACTAAGGCATTGCAGCACTACAATAATTAGTTGACCTCATCCCTTCAAGAAGTCAGACTACAGCCCATTGTTGCATTGGTGGTCGTATTAACATTTTGTCTGAGTATCATTCTAAGAAAACTTGACCATCAATATTTCACTGCCACTGGCCGTCATGTCATTGATATTTTGTACAAGTTTTGTCAAAATCTCATACCACCAGCTGTTTTAATGATGTCGCAAACGTGATTACCATCAAAATTGGTAGTCATTGCCAAATGTTCGTACAGGGGTTTCGGGAATGTCACCACCAAAACATCTACATGCCTTCGAATCCACTTCATACTGCAACATCTCACTGTCAAAGGTGTGACATTTTGAAAGTTCCAACCTTGCTGGCTGAATACAGTTTCTTCTTGGAAAAATCATTGAAATTGGCTACATCGCGTTTTTTAGACACTTTATTTTTGTGTGAAACATTTCCGGAAGTCTAACTGTGGTCTGACCTCTTAAAGGAACTACGTGGAAGAACCTAACATAATATATACTATAGCATGATGCCTATAGAAGGAAGCCAGGTGTACAGAGAGTCCAGGGAATGGCCATACTGGACTATGGTCAGTGGATAGATGCAATTGACATCAACATGTCACAAACATGGCAATAACTGGCAGGTGACTAATTGCCTCTTGTAAGTCAAGTCAGGTCTGCAGGAGCTTGTTGACTTGCTTGTGTCCAATCACAGAGATGATCTGTTGTTGTTGTTTACAACAGGTAGGCCCTGTGGATTTGTTCACCTGTCCAATGGCAGTGTGGATTAACCATGGCACAGGTGGTGCATTCGTACCACCACCCACAAAAGGAGTTCCTGCTAAATCAATCATGGCCAAATTTTAAATACCACTACACTTACCATAATTATGTCTGGTATGACACCTCCCCCCTACCTCCCCCCACCTCCCCCACCCCCCCCCCAGACGTATTACAGTGCTGATTAGCTGCTGAGCCTGATTTAGAGTCTGTCTTCAATTCCCTTGAATCGGGCTCGGACCTCTGTTCAACTTCTGTGCTGTAGTCGTGAATGTAACACCCCTCAAAGTGATGTAGGGCAAACAGGGTGAAGAGACAGAAAGTCGGAAAACATGGATGGGACCAGTGTATTTTTTTTACAAATTTTATATACTTTTTATATTTCTGATTTTTACAAATGTGAAAAATCTAAGCTCCCGATACGAGACCATATATTGCCTTTAAAAATCGCTGGATGAGACATTAGTGACAGACCTCTATTAGTAACGCCATCTAGCATATTAGTTTTATGTTAACCATAACACTTCTGGCGCAGTGACGCCCCATACACTTAGCGCGCCTTACGATGTGACAAAGTGTTTACATGTAATTCTTATTAAACTTGTTTTCGTATAACAAGTATATGACCTATAATTTAGGTGTTTACGTCTATCCAGTTGTAACCACATATCACTACATGGTGGCAGTCCGGTTTTAGAGTAACTATGACATGTCTAAGTAATAATCATCTCGATCTTCATCTTTCACGCACTGGGTAAGGGCCCCCCACAAAACGTTTTTTCCAGACACTCCACCCGTCAATATCTATCATTGACAGAGGCTAGTTCCAGAAAAATCCGAAATCCTCCTCCCTACAGTTTGCTGTTAAATTCCTCAAGGCAGGGAGAATGGCCTGGTTTACTGACCAATTACATCGTACTGATTTCCCGTATGCAGTACGGGTTTTGGGAGGTATACGGCTGTATCCCATTTTTTTTACAGATTTGCTTCCGATGGGAAAATCGTGATAAAGTACAGGTTTACTTGTGTTCATCAGGTGTAACATTGAATGACAAACTTAACCTAGCAGATGTAGGTGTATTTCGTTGCCGGATAGATTTTGTAAATTGATCAACCTAGGATTGCTACAGCCAGTTAATCAGTGAAAAATCTTATATATGGATTTATATATGGTTTTCTACAGAATTTCAAGTTAAAAATACAAATTCCACATTTTATACAACATGTACATTCATGGATAAATACAACATTGTAAGAGAAAATAAAAGTGTACTTTTGTCAATATAATTATGAAGATGTGATAATTTATGTGAATTAACAAGATATTTATGTGAACATTCATGATTTGTCAAAAGAATTCCCACAAGCAGGCTTGGGGTCGGTTACATCGTAATTGGAATTGAAATGCCTTTTCCAATTTCGGAATTGGTGTTCTGTTTTTTATGGTTGTTCACATATTGTTATTTCCATATGGAATTGATAACAGGAATTTGGTATTTTGTAACTGGTATATGTAACTCGTGTGGAATTGGAATTTATATAACGTAATTGACCCCAAGCCTGCCTATCAGACTATATAAGATTGGCCCCGTCCTTTCAGTATTGAATGATTGACACTCCGTGGTCATTGTTTGCTCGATATCAGGTGATATCAGGTGATATCAGGTACATGTCCACATGTTTCACATGATGCATGCCAATCTATTGCTTGCGATGGCGGAGATATGGATGACGCAGACACATATTAACAACTCTAGCGCATACTGGGTGGATGGTAACACCATCTACAATGGGTTAGTTGTGCAAGATTAACAGGTGTATAATAAATAATGACGTGTCTGATATCATAGACCTGTGATCATTTCAACAAAAAAAGTAAATTATTTTTCAAAGCTTACAAGTGTGTTATCTGTAACAGGTTCTGGTTTATGTGAGACCGTAAACCATTGCTGGGTCCAATTAAGTAACTGTAATTGATTACAACACATTTCTAAAATTGCAATTGTAATAAATGACAGTTTTGAAATGGTGCTGTAATTGAAATATGTTTTGTAATTACAACAATTACGTCAATTACAATCAGTTACAGTAAAAACAGGTCTTTCAAACTGTTATCTTTTGTATTTGATCTAGTCACGATTCAACAAAATGTACAAACATCACCAAGTCCATTATATTTGTTTATCAATTTTATACAAAATAGTAAAAAAACTACGCACATGGCATATAACTAACAAATGGTGAATATACTTGGTTGTATAATTATAATTGAAAAGGTGTAATTTGAACTTATTTAAACATTTTAGAAGTGTAATTGAAATGAAAAGTGAAACATAATTGTATAAATTTTTTTGTAATTGGACCCGACCCAGTCCTGCCAAAAGCATCAAATATAAATTTTTGTGAAGATATTAAATGTATCTGTGTCGCTCGTCTTCAACTCGTGCCTGCACTGCTTTCCAACAGGAAATCTCATTGGTTGATGCTCAACTGTTGACTAATCACTGACTGTGTTTCTTATGTCATTCAGTAAAAGGCAGATATTGCTGGTAAAATTAAAGCGAAACAAAGTCATGGTTTTGGGGCTGTGCATGCAAAGAGATAATAAAAACTAGCCACATGCAACTGAAATCAAGAATGTCACGCCAGTGGTTTATTCAGAATGTTCTCTAAAGGTCGGAGATTCTAGTCAGTTCTCCATTAACCAACGTAACCAATAAGCGCATGCACAGTTCTTGGAAATTGGGATAACTTTGACTACAAGTGACATATTAAGGGAGGCCGGCATACACAGAACCAATACAAAGACACAAACATGTTATTTTGACAGACTAGTTACGTTAGTTGAATTTGGATGCAAATAGCATGGCTATATCCTGTTGGCAAGTATTGGAATAGGTGTATACAAATATATTTTCATTTGGCGAGCGAATATTGCCAGAATACTACACGCATGATGTAATATTATCTAACAATATGGCACAGCCCATGAAATTAAGATGCTGTGTGTTCAACAAGGTTTTTCCTAGTAAACCACTGATATGATATTCTTCATTGTAGTTACAAATGGTTATGTTTTAGAAACTCTTATAGGTGGAAATATCCGAAAACCATGACTTGTTTCCCTTTAACTGAGGCCTTAGTTTACGACACACACAAATACATTGTATGTATCAGTATTGTATGTATCAGTATTGTATGTATCAGTATTGTATGTATCAGTATTGCAATAAAGAAGACGTTTTGATTCATAATTTTCAATGCTCAATATTATGAAAATATGTGTGATTTCAGACCTTTGCTTAAAGACCGTGTTATGCTTGACAGGTGTGTCACTTGGTGTGTGATGCCGTGTGACAGACGTGTCACATGCTGTCACAGTCCATGTGATATTTGAATCAACTCACAATTGGCAAAATGCCAGACACATTTCCGGTTTGTTTTAGCCTTATAACTGTTGATAGCAAAGCCGCCACAAGAGGCATAATCAAAATAGAATTTATGATTAAGTCACCACTGGTCTGTTAATCGGGTGGATCCCACAGTTGGTCATGATTGTTCTAGTAATTAATGAGACAATGTTGATCATCTACTTCCATAACATCACATCCAGAGATTAAAACCCGGTATAGATGTAGGCTGTAGTAATGCATCAATAACTCCTTACACGTTTTAATGCCACATAGTTTCTTCTGCGCGTGTCCTGGAGATGCGTGCACAATAGCAACCATTTTTGTAAGGAAATTCAAATGCACACAGAGTTTACCTGTGATTACACATATTGCGATTTTGGTAGCACGTTGACATTGTTGACGTTCTCGTGGTAACATCTACGAATCGATGATCAAGGCTGTGTATGCTTCTCAGTACCCTGATAAAAACCATGTACCCCCTCAGAAAACCATGTACCCCCTCAGAAAACCATGTACCCCCTCAAAAAATACATTTTAAAATCAGGTGTGTCAAAAAGTGACAAACAGCATTCTGTATTGCGCAGACAGTGCCTGCTTTAAAACAATTATACTCATAATAGATGTAGCAGAACATGATGTAATAGAAAACAATGTGTTAATAATTGAGCTATTATTTTTCTATTACAATTGAATGTGTATTTAAATCACATATCAACATTTTATTCCGTTAGGTTGTTTAATAGGTGTAAATATCAACCTGTGTGTTTGTGAAGCAATTTTTCAAGTAAGCCACCTTCAAGTATACCAGACATCTAAGGAGTCTACACTTGTACTTGTGATTAATGCTGGCTTCTTCTGAGTTAGCTCCAGGGGTAAGACCATAGTTGACCTTCCTGTTTATTGTTTCACACGAATGTAGGGCGCATGAAATTGTAAAATGGTAACTTAATAAATTAATATTATGTGACATGAGTGCCTTTGAGCAGGAATATTCACAGGTTTGTTTGTAGAAGCTATTGGCTGTGAAACAGTGCATTTTTTAAAGAGTTTAACTGGCGGAGGGATTTATGAGAATTTTTCTGCTATGGGCCACGTGGGCGCATGAATACATGGCTATTTTTGTTAAAATTTATAGGCATCGCACGTCGGGGCGATTTAAAAGAGCTGGAAGTATGTGATTTTGATAAAATTTGGTCAGTATATCAATGAGATGATAGCAATTGCTGTGTACAATTTTCAGAATTTTTGATGGTCACGTTTTCTTATAATCAGACAAAATGTTAACATGGCCACCAATGCAATTCTCAACTGTGGTCTGACTCGTCCAGTAGCCCATAAAGACAGTCAGGGCTGAAAGGACTCAGTTTACACAGCATTAAGTGGTGGGTTTGAAGCCAGTTCCTCTAGCCAACTATCCTTTTTTAATTTTTCACATTGAGATTTTGGCCCGTATGATATGGCCTGTCACATTTTGACCTGGGATTTTGTCCAGATACCAGTTTATTCATACCATATTTTTATATCAAAATGATCGGACTTTGTGCCTTTTAAAATACATTTATATGCATGGAGGCCATCCCTGTTTGACTCATTGTTTCAGAGCACTAGTTTCTCAAAGCCTGTCTATTGCTGCTGTTTATTGTTTGGTGCAAATTCCTTTTTGTGACTGTTTGTTTTAGTAGTTACGGGTGAGGCTGGCACCGATACCAGTCGTCAATCCTTATTGTCCTTCTTCCATCGCCATTTCATTGCCGTCTCCACTCCCCGTCTCCACTCCCCGTCTCCACTCCCCGTCTCCACTTCCCGTCTCCATTCCCTCACCCCTCACTCCCTATCTCCACACCCCTCCCACTCCCAACAAATAGGCGTGTGACCTGAATGAAAAGCCATTAGCCAGAGTTTGTAAACTTGCTGCCTCAGTCATCTTAGTGTATCTGAAGGATAGCTATAATCCAGCATGTTATGTACACAAGGAGAGATAGCTAGTCACCATGAGAGCCTAGCAAGAGGAAACCACCACACTAGAAATGATATCTTACTTCACTTCTTATCAGTGTTTTGTTTGGGGTTAAATGCCCACCAACATGTATCAACTGAACTGTTTTTTTAAATAGGTAATTCATGTCTTTTTATTTACATTTTCTTGTTGTATTGTAGTCAGTGGCCATTACATTTGTTTGTTTTTATTTTACGCTGGACTATGTTAGAACTACATTGCATTACGCTGTGTTACATTAAGCTTAATTATAGTTATCATTATATTTTATGTTTTTAACTTCATGAACCTTTATATTTTATTGATTATTTGTTGGGAATAATTTGGGTTCAAAATTTGGGTTACGTGGTGTAATTGAAAAAGTAATTGAAACTACCAATTACATTTTCACCAATTCCAATTACTTTAAAAAACACCAATTACAATTCTGGAATTGGTGTTTTGTTCCAATTACAATGTAATTTACCCCAAGTCTGATCCCTGACCATCCTTCTGTTAAGGAAACTATATACTACAGGCAAACACTTTGGGAACTCATTAATTAGTGTACACCTTATATCATACCTTAGCATTTCTGCCTCTGGTCAACTATTCTGTTGACAGGAAATAGGACCAGAGACAACACCCAGTCAGCCCAGGCTGTGACAGATAAAGGTGTTATATTACTAATTGGCTCAGGTAATAAGGCTGCTGGCTCTACTGCACAGGGGGACCTATCATTAATTGACTTCCTGGTCCATGTCAGGAATAAAGTGCCAGTTATTGTGAGTGGCGCTCTCTTGTTGATGCCTTATGTGCCACCGGGCACGAAGAGGACTAAGTAAGTATTGTGAGATGGTCACCCTGTACTTTCGAGGATTTTTTGCTCCTGAAAAAAATTATTTGCAGACTGCGGCACTTCTGCTGTGCTTACATTTCTAGTTGCTAGGTGGCAGCACGTGCACTTTCGGTGACGGAAGGATCCCTGGTGTACAAAGACAATCTGGTTTGTTTTGGTGACAAATGACGGGAGCATCTTCCATGTTGATTTGGGGAGCATCTTCCATGTTGATTTGGGGAGCATCTTCCATGTTGATTTGGGGAGCATCTTCCATGTTGATTTTCTCGAAAGTAAAATTGTAGGATTTGACGAAAACGCTAGTGCACATTGTGACAAGACAAAAATCAAAGCATAGTTGTAATTTTGCGCACAGTGTGGAGTTGCCCGAGTAAGTTTTTGCATGGAAACAATAATGCTAGTCTCACCCCGCTTGAAGTTGAAGTGACGGTTGGCTGCAGATCAGTATTGACCATCTCAAAATCACTGGCACTATTTGTATGACATGGACCCCGGAAGTAAATTAATGATCTGACCCGGCTGCCTCTCCAGAAAGACTTTTCTTGTACTACTTGCCCGTTATGATCCTGAGGTTATATCCTGGCTGCCTCATGGCCATAAGTCTTATCCTGTTGTTTATACTGCAAGCTGTTTTATAGGCTTCTCTCTGATAATTTGCGTGATGTATAGATCTTGATGGGCAGTTTCATATGCTCTGCTGCAGAGTTTATTGAAGCGCACCCGTAGATGCTTAGTCAATAGGTATTTAATAAATCTTTTGGGCACACAAGCCAGAGCAATTCAGAATGAATATTTATAGTGCACAATACACGAGGTGTGGTTTGAGTCACGCCAATGTGTTTGCAAGAATAGATAACAGGAAAGACCCAATGCCGTTGATATTAAAACAACTACATAATATTTCAAATTAAGTCAGGACAATATATGTTTCTTGTCAGTTTGGTTGACGAATCTAGTTAGCAAAACATAAAACTGATGGTAGCACGTACGTGTAGGATTATGCATCATGCAGCTTCTGATGGGAGAGATCAGTGTAACAGGAAGAACAGTAAGAAACGGGATGACTTGAGCCGGTCACTTGGTGCGGATGGAGGAGGGTCGACTACCACAGAGACAGTGAAGCAGCAAAGGCACAGGAAAGGGGAATACCACAATTAAGAGGGGAAGACTGTATTTGTGCAGTGTAGCAGTACAAGAACTGGTCCGCCTCACCCCTGCAATGTATTAAATAACTTTGTATGGTCTACATAAACTGACAAAGGTGTTTCTGTATAGACTCTTATTATTAGTGCATAGTTTAGTTTGCACATTTCAGCATAAGTGACATCTGGGAGTTCTGGATATGGTTACGTTATTTTTGGAAATATACACTGTTTGTTGATGACACGAGAGTGTTGACAGCCAGATAACATAATGATTGTCCAAGGTACGAGTCGGGTGACATCAACAAACAGTGTGTAATTCTAGTTATATAACGGCAAATTAACATTTGAACATACTATTTCATTTCCTACATTTGTAACCAAGGGGCCAGTTTCGCAAAATGTTCATACCGTGCGAAGGAACTGGTGCGTACACTTCACGAAGATTACATACGTCAGAACAATCACAGAAAACATGCAAAGCGTTGTGAATAATCGCGTGTCTATATCAACATGGTATCTTGGTTGGATATAATTTATCATGGTAAAATGCTCTAGACCAATACGGTAGTTTTATTACTGTGCATTTTTATTACACTGGATAGCATGCAGCTGCCTCGTTCTGAGAATCTATAGGCACGCTCACATGAATGCACACACGTACACGTTGCCAGCCAATAACTAGAAATTGTTATCCTGTTAAAAAAATGTAGACAGCAAAAATTGCAAAAAAAATGCGCAAAAATCACCAGCACTTCATTCATATGAAATGAACCCTGAAGTGATCTGTCCTCTCCTGGTGTCCACAATTAAAGGCAGGGATGTCTATATAGTAATCCTGGGAGTTGTTGTGATGCTAAGAATGTGCTGTCTTACTTTCTGACTGACGGTGTTTGCTGCAGTGACAGAGTCACAATATGCCTTGGGTGTTTGCTGCAGTGACAGAGTCACAATATACCTTGGGTGTTTGCTGCAGTGACAGTCACAATATACCTTGGGTGTTTGCTGCAGTGACAGAATCACAATATGCCTTGGGTGTTTGCTGCAGTGACAGAGTCACAATATACCTTGGGTGTTTGCTGCAGTGACAGTCACAATATACCATGGGTGTTTGCCAATGAGATGGAGGCTGGTAGACAACAGACAACATTGCTCCAGGCCATTTCTAGGTCAACCACTCATTTTCACACTTCTTGGACCAAGATGGACAGCTGATGAGTCATATATATATATATATATAGTTGTCTTGTTATGTCAGGTTTAGTATTTGTGAAAATGTTCATCAAGTTGGTGTGTGTGTGTGTGTGTGTGTGTGTGTGTGTGTGTGTGTGTGTTATATATATATATGTTATGTATATATATATATATTCATATATATATATATATATATGTGTGTGTGTGTGTGTGTGTGTGTGTGTGTGTGTGTGTGTGTGTGTGTGTGTGTGTGTGTGTGTGTGTGTGTGTGTGTGTGTGTGTGTGTGTGTGTGTGTGTGTGTGTGTGTGTGTGTGTGTGTGTGTGTGTGTGTGTGTGTGTGTGTGTGTGTGTGTGTGTGTGTGTGTGTGTGTGTGTGTGTGTGTGTGTGTGTGTGTGTGTGTGTGTGTGTGTGTGTGTGTGTGTGTGTGTGTGTGTGTGTGTGTGTGTGTGTGTGTGTGTGTGTGTGTGTGTGTGTGTGTGTGTGTGTGTGTGTGTGTGTGTGTGTGTGTGTGTGTGTGTGTGTGTGTGTGTGTGTGTGTGTGTGTGTGTGTGTGTGTGTGTGTGTGTGTGTGTGTGTGTGTGTGTGTGTGTGTGTGTGTGTGTGTGTGTGTGTGTGTGTGTGTGTGTGTGTGTGTGTGTGTGTGTGTGTGTGTGTGTGTGTGTGTGTGTGTGTGTGTGTGTGTGTGTGTGTGTGTGTGTGTGTGTGTGTGTGTGTGTGTGTGTGTGTGTGTGTGTGTGTGTGTGTGTGTGTGTGTGTTTCATATATAATATATATATATATATATATATATATATATTCATATATATATATATATATATATATATATATATATATATATATATATATATATATATATATATATGAATTGCGATTTTCTTCAACCACAACTATTTTGATTACTTACTCAACGTTTCGACTGCCATCGGCAGCCTTCATCAGGAATTCTTTCAGATCCATCATATGGCATCTTTGATCCATCTTGTGTTTCTGTTATGCTCTCTGTCAATCACTTTTGTCCCCCCCCCCCCGTCTAGGATGCAGTTGTTCCTGTCCTGTCTAGGACGGCCTACTTACCAAGACAACTGGTGAGCAGAGAAAAAACTTGCCATCCCAGAATTCCTGAAGAAGGCTGCTGATGGCAGTCGAAACGTTGAGTAATTAATCAAAATAGTTGTGGTTGCAGAAAATCATAATTCATACAGGTTTGGTGTTTTAATCTAATGAATTATTAGGTTGCAGGTAGTCATGAGCCTCCATTTCCCACGATCACAAGTATATCTTAGTAGTTGCATAGTGCTCTTTCCTAGCCAGGTTACTAGACCGTTGAGGATTTTCAGTCTTTGCTGAACTCTGCCTGTTTTGCCTCAATCTTTCCTGTTGTCACCAGATGTTTTAGTTTTCTTTTTCTCGTCACGTGGCCTATAAATTCTGATTGCCTTTTCCTGATTCTGTACGTGATCTTCCTCTCATTGTTATTTGTTCATAGAATTTCTTCATAGCGTTTCTGTTCTGTCCACGATACTCTAAGCATTTGTCTCAAACACCATTTAGGATTACAATCTTATATTTGTCCCACAGCAGAACTGATAAAACCTGACTTATGAGCTGTTGGATGACTGATCTATGTGAAAAAAATGTAGATTTATTTGCTATTTCCTAAGTGGAATGTCAGAAGGGAATTCTTGCATGTATGTATATTGGTTTATGGATTTTTGTAAACAGAAATGGGTCAGTCGTTAAAAAAAATGCTAGTGATCCAAATATGTAATGCCTGCTTTATTTTAAATAAATTATTGTCATGAAAGAATGTAATTTTGGGTGTTATTATGTGGTTTTTCAAGTTTCACTGTGGCCTTCAGATTCAATTTTACAGCAGTTCGATTTTGCCTCTAGGCCTGAATTAGGCTGCTGGTTGTTTTATGTGTACAAAGAAATCTGATGAAAATGCAAATTAAGTTGTTGATTAAACAAACACTTATGTGTATATTTCATAACGCAATATCAGTCATTTTCTTTGTAATTTCCTTGTGATGAGTGACACTTGAATAGTGAAATAGTGAAACTTGAACAGTGAAATAATGACACTTGAACAGTGAAATAGTGCCACAGGGCCACCTGTGCTTACAAAAATCAGGAGGGCTATTTCCGGTTAAAAACTAGTCTAGCTGAAAATGAGACTTAATGACATGAATGGCAACATTAAAAAAATTATTAAAGTGCAAACAAATTAATCACAGGCTCGGATTTGAGCATGACAAACCAATGTTTTATGTTAAAATAGGACGCAGTGAAAATGTAAACAAGTTTTTTCTTTCAAATAAACAAAATATCATGTCGGCAGATCCGTAAATCAACTAATAAAAAATAAAGTCCCAATATGTTTTACAGCTGTTTTCAAAAGAAAGACCTGGATAGGTAGAAGGCAAAATGTACTTCTTCAGTGAAGAATAAATGGGTCAGGTAGGGCAAGAAAAGCAGATGTTCTGATGTAGCCAACAAGCACTGCATACTTTGTTCTGACTGACATTGATAAGGCAGTCTTTCACTGATAACCCAGAACTGGGCTAGACAAGGTCATTCGATATGTGATAGCATACTACAGACATCCCCAGGTGTGTTTGGGTTCAGACCACTATTGCTTTCCCAAAGCTAAAGCTCGGACAATTCCATCCCTTTCTGCAAAATCGCAATTCAGATTTAATAATAAAAACTGTGCACTTTGATGTCTGTCTTTCCGCCAATCTTCAGTTGCGTTTTCATCAAATCCAACAATTCTGTTTTTGAGAAAATCAACATAGAAGATGCATCCTGTCATTGGTATAGTCCAAACAAACCGGATTCTGTCTTTCAGGGATCCTTCCATCACTGACACGTTCATATTCTGCTATTAAACCAACAAGTAGAAATTAAGCTTGTACATAGCAGAAGTGTTGTAGTCTGCTAAATGTGCCCTTTTCACTGTTCATAAGCTATTTAAAAAAAAACTGGGGACAGTCTCAAAATCACTGGCCCTTTCTTTGTATGCCATGAATCCAGAAGTAAAATAATTCTCTGTCCCCTACCACAAGAATACTAGAATAAACAGTACACGGAATGTTGTATTGTTAATTGCCAGATGCCGAATATGTCGAATGTCGACAGGATGTTCCATCAAATGTATGTCGTTTGTGTTTCTGTTGATATTTTAGAAGCTAAGACAATATGAATTGTCATTAGAGTGTACAACAGTTAAGACTAAGTGTCATGGAATATCTAATGAATTGTCATTAGAGTTTACGACAGTTAAGACTAAGTGTCATGGAATATCTAAATGCCCTAGTTGCTCACATCATTTGAATAAATGAACAATTAGATATGTAGAATGTTGTGTTCTGATGCTAGCATTGTGATTTCTGTGATTTTAATATCAGTAATATTATTGTTAATACGACGTAGTCTTCACTGAAACAGTAATTCTTTAAATATTTGCGTTCTTGCCATTGTCATGGATACAGCATTGCTTCAGTTTTCTCATTTAAAGCATAAAATCACATGTCATACTTCCGTCGACTCTAGCTTATTTATATTTTATTATAGCGTTATTTACCAGAGGCACCGTTGCTTATTTTAGGTAGTCTCTGTTGTAATAGGGCACTAATAACTAGGCATGGTTCTTCTCTGGGGGGGATGGCAGCAACTCTGACATGTCTGTGAGAACAGAAAGGACTGTTGTTGTATCAGTCAAAGTGTACCGTCTACACAGTGTATACAGGCACTATTGTCTTTCATTAGTCCTACTGGTAAGGAGTCGTTCATAATTGTCGATTTCCATTTCCCCCTCCCCAAATTAGAACTTTAAAATATTAAAAAATATATTGAAGTAATAATGTTAAGACGCAGTGCATTTATGTATGACAGGCAATAATAACGAGTAATATTTTTACTTATTTCACAGTCGGTTTACCTTTTTTTTCCCGTGACGTTTTGACTGGTATCAACAATCTTCTTCAGACAACTACCGCTAGATGGCGACGCTGTAATCATTCTACGCAGACGTATCACTCTGGTGCGTGCCCCATCACGGTCGCGCCCTGGGTGGCCTTTCAGGAGATCATCGTAGATGTGTGAGAGTCGGTATCGGTCCTCATCTCGATTCATGCTGTCTTTGGTTTTTCTTATCCATATCGCTTCTTCTTCGCGTTTTGTTCTCCAGTCCAACTCTCTGTCTACAAATTTGCCTCGCCCCAGTCTACCATGTGATTCTGTTGAATCGTGATCTATGATACCTGATTTATGCATCTCTTTTTTTGATGTTTCTGTTTTGGTGTTCTGCTAGCCAATTCTTTCTCAGCATCTTCTTTGTGTTCTTTGGTGCCGGTTCCTTGGGTACGTTTTGTTTCGCCGATGTGTGTGTGGCATTACATCATGGGAAGAAAAAGGTAAACTGACTGTGAAATAAGTAAAAATATTACTCATTTGAACCATCCAGTCTGATGAACATCTTCGCTCATATAGGCGTTAATAACCTTCATAATGTGTCAAACAATTATTCCCAATAAAACAGCTTTGTGTTTGGCTAACAACTCCAGGGTGTCAGTGATAATTGTTTTCCATGAAGTTGTGAATTTCCAAGACTGTCACCACTCTGTGATCATTTACACACTTTAAAACAATAGTAGTTCCTTAACAGTTCACTGCATCGTACTGCATGACCCATGATGCAACAGTGGTCATATTGCGCATGCGATTGATATTAAACAAATTAGTGTGTGGGCCTCGACCCCCCGGTCCCCCTTAACGTGCTTTGTACGAATAGAGAAATATTGACAACTGTAAACAGACCCTTAGTTCTTATATCCAGTCTTTGGGACTGTTCATAGCGCTTCACAACCGGCAGACCTGTTCATTCCAACACCTCTCTTGGATGCATTCAACCATACTACAATTACTGTGAGAAGACTATTCGTTCATATATCTATCTACCTGTCTCTGGTCAGGTACTCATTTATACAGGTGAGTGAACTGTGGCAACGTGGGGTGAACGAAATTGCCCCAGCTTAGAAACCGCAGTAAGAGGATTTGAACATCATTTAAATTTATATATATATATATATATATATATATTGTAGATCTATGTATCTCTTAACGACATAAACATTAAACATATTTAACTTACACAATTCTATGTAAAGTGGCCGAGAGCATTTTATTTTAAATGGATTCAGGCACTATTTAAATTCACATTATTATTATTCACCTGTACACACCACTTACAATCAGATATATACAAGTTAAAAATTTTATAGATAAATAATATTGTGTTATAGTTAATGACAGATATTCCGTGCATTTGTAATTCGTCACGTAGAAGCCAGCAAAGTTCTGGTGAATTGAGTGACTTTCTGACGACACATCCGATTGGTTGGGGACGGTAGCTTATCAGTTAAAATGCCGGACTCTCGATCGAGAGAACCCAGGTTCGAATCCTCTTGCTGCCGTTTCTAAACTTTTGCAATATCTTTCACCTCAAGCAGCCACAATTCTTTCAGATGTATAAAGGAGTACCTGGCAGAGATGGAGTAATAAACTCTCCCCATTATACCACCACGAACGTAAAGATTCGGGTAAGAGAACCACAGGCTTATACATCAAGCAGGGTGATGTTCTCGGAGTTACCCGAATCTTTAAGTTCCATTATAATCCACCAGGTATCATGGTAATGGGAAGGGTTGATTGCATCGTGGCTGTGTGCTTCACAAGGAAGTCGAGATGGTGTTGGAATGAACAGGTTTGCTGGAGGTGAAGTGTAAAGCACTTAAAGCAGTCCCAAGGACTGGATACCGCACTGTACCTTTACCATTAACAACTAGTCGTCATTCTTAGCGACATCAGCAACTTTGCTGGCTAAATGTAAAAAAATATATATAGCGGGTTCTCCAGGTGTTGATGTGTAAAGAAACCTCTGGTGATATAAGGAATAAGGATATTGTCACCCCCTTGTAGGGCTGTTACCACAACAAACCTCTGGTGATATAAGGAATAAGGATACTGTCACCCCCTTGTAGGGCTGTTACCACAACAAACCTCTGGTGATGTAAGGATACTGTCACCCCCTTGTAGGGCTGTTACCACAACAAACCTCTGGTGATGTAAGGATACTGTCACCCCCTTGTAGGGCTGTTACCACAACAAACCTCTGGTGATGTAAGGATACTGTCACCCCCTTGTAGGGCTGTTAGCACAACAAACCTCTGGTGATGTAAGGATACTGTCACCCCCTTGTAGGGCTGTTACCACAACAAACCTCTGGTGATATAAGGATACTGTCACCCCCTTGTAGGGCTGTTACCACAACAAACCTCTGGTGATATAAGGAATAAGGATACTGTCACCCCCTTGTAGGGCTGTTACCACAACAAACCTCTGGTGATAAAAGGATACTGTCACCCCCTTGTAGGGCTGTTACCACAACAAACCTCTGGTGATGTAAGGATACTGTCACCCCCTTGTAGGGCTGTTACCACAACAAACCTCTGGTGATATAAGGATACTGTCACCCCCTTGTAGGGCTGTTACCACAACAAACCTCTGGTGATGTAAGGATACTGTCACCCCCTTGTAGGGTTGTTACCACAACAAACCTCTGGTGATATAAGGATACTGTCACCCCCTTGTAGGGCTGTTACCACAACAAACCTCTGGTGATGTAAGGATACTGTCACCCCCTTGTAGGGCTGTTACCACAACAAACCTCTGGTGATATAAGGATAGTGTCACCCCCTTGTAGGGCTGTTACCACAACAAACCTCTGGTGATATAAGGATAGTGTCACCCCTTTGTACGGCTGTTACCACAACAAACCTCTGGTGATATAAGGATAGTGTCACCCCCTTGTAGGGCTGTTACCACAACAAACCTCTGGTGATATAAGGATATTGTCACCCCCTTGTAGGGCTGTTACCACAACAAACCTCTGGTGATATAAGGATAGTGTCACCCCCTTGTAGGGCTGTTACCACAACAAACCTCTGGTGATATAAGGATAGTGTCACCCCCTTGTAGGGCTGTTAGCACAACAAACCTCTGGTGATATAAGGATAGTGTCACCCCTTTGTACGGCTGTTACCACAACAAACCTCTGTGCTTTTCAAGATGGCACAGAAGACGCACCTTCTCAATAACTATTTCTATTAGATTATTTGACATTTAGCTAGTGTTATTTATCGTCATGATTCTAAATTGTTTGAAATTAAGGCCTTTTTATCGGCGGCCGCTGATTCAATATGCTTCCCGTCGATTCAGTTAGGCCCCACCCGCCAATTCATCCAGGAGGCCACGGCTTGGTCGGACTATATTAATGATACACATTACAGCACTTACTAATCTATGCTAATTCGATATAAAATACAATTGTGACAAACTACTTCTTATTTGCCAGTGACAGGTCAGTGCAAAGGCGAAGTCCACACATGCAAGGAGAACCTTTGGCATTTGTAACATGGATGCCTATTGGATGATTCACATTTAATGACATCAGTGTCTTGGGGAATACCAGGAAACCACCAAAGCAGACGATGTTACGAGAATTGTAGAGTTGCAAAAATGTTGAAGGATATTATGCCAATTTACTTCATACTGGTGATACTACGAAGGCAGACAATCCGATATAATATGCCAAGACATTCTGATTAATGTGATATTTTGTTGTGAAAGTGAACTTTGGAGGCTTTGATTTGGAGTGAATTGAGAACGGCATAGATTTTTGCCAGGCCAGGATGCAGATCGCCATCAAACATAATGTTACTTTTAATAATTGTAACTGTTTCACAAATAGAATTTACAATGCAATGTTTATTAAATGCATTACTCTATTTTATTGGTATGATAGTTACAAGAAATGAACGACAATATTTGGCATGGGTTATGTTTATTAAATTATTATATATTCTAATTAAAAGCAGTGTCTGTTTTTGTTTTCCACAAACAAAATTTGCTTTATTAAGTATACCTATAATTTATTAATATTTGTGGGGCCAGTTCAAACTCATCTGGGCCAGTTTAAAATTGAACTGTGCCATTTAAAAAAATCTCTGGCCCAGTAAATTTTTTGCTATTTTCACGCACTGACTTATCTGATCTTAGTTAATTATTAATTGTTTTTATTTATTTATCTATCTTTTTGCTATGCATTTATCAAATTTTAATAGTTACACATTCAGGGGTGATATATAGCGGTCGCCCGGTCGCCAATGGCGCCCAAAAATGGCTTCGGGCGACTTAAATTTTTTACTACAGTGGCCCACATGGCAACGTAAAATATTTACATTAAAAAAATAAAATAAACGGACTGTTAATAAACATCTCAGAAGTGTTGTCCTGGCTATATCGCATTTATGTTAATCATAAATCATGCATTTGTGACACATTTGACAGTGCAAGAAATGTTGCTAAACCGTAGCCGAAGCGATATCAATAAGGAGCATTCATTGTATTTTTAATCAACCACATCGACGCTCAACGTGTAACTGATTCTACATTGAAATAATAACCGGTCATGTTAATAGTCTTGGCGCCGTGTGGCGCCACTTTTATATAATATGCCCACATGGTGCACTGAGCGCTTCTGGTGAATTAATCGGGAACCTGGTTAAAGTTTCTCTAGGCTGGCACCGCGTAGCGTCACCTATATAATATATATAATATATATATATCCACGTGGTGCACATGAAACCTTAGCAATATTTGGAGGTAAAATCAGGTCCTGTGAAAAATCAGCAGTCTGTAAACTGTTCAGTTCACAGGACCTGATGTCCTGTGACGTTGGGAGAAAGGACCTGATGTCCTGTTACTTGTAGACTGTTGGTGTATCATGTTATGAAAACAAAACAATCTGTCACATGTGTATAATTGTATACTGTATTTTATTCTGTATTATGTATTACATTGTATTGATCCTGCCTTGAAAATAAATGTTCCAAAACTTTTTGTTTTTGATGTTTTTATTTGTTGTTGATGTCGTTCATACATTCTATCTTCAAAGTATTTACTTTCTATCATAAAACTATTGATTAGCAAGTGGGCTACCTAAGAAGCTGTCAGGCTACGTCACTTTGCAAGGTTGGTAGCCCAACTGGCTACCTTCCATGACTTGCTAAATCTCACCCCTGCACATTTGTGATTTTACAATTATTTTAATTGGTTGACATTATTTATTCATTTATTAGATTCTATGAAGCATTGTAAAGCACTCCAGAACAATTATTTGGATGGGGCACTATGTAAGAAATATGTTATTATTAGTGAAACAAGCCAAACAAGTTCTAGTCATTCGGATTGTTTTCCTGACAAAACCTGCATTAGTTTGCTCTTTCACACCAACCGAAGCGTGGTCCCAGAAGAACATTAATACCTTGTCTGAAGTTATGTTGGCCTGATAAACGACTGCTGTATATTTTAAATTATCAAAACGTATTTGTTACAGGAAACTGACCCTGACTTTGACCAGTGCGCAATCTGCATAGAAGGTTACAAGGCGTCTGAACAGATCAGGATTATGCCATGCAAGTGAGTGCTTAGCTTCCCAACCATCGCACCCAGTACAGAAACATATCATTCGTTCCACTCAAAAGACAAGAAATATAAGAAATAAAGGAAAAATATTTCCTCCACTGTGTGTATATTTATGCTTATATTAATTAATTAGCACATAAATATATATTTACACTTATATTTATTAATTAATAAAGAAATATTAAGAAATAAATAGACACATATTTCCTTCACTGTGTATATATTTATACTTATATTTATTAATTGGTAAAGACATAATATATAATTAGTAAAGAAATATATTAATATTAATTCTATATAGTTCGCACAGTGACATTTGGCCACAATAGACCAGAATGTAAGATGATGCTGTGATTTTACAGGTAGTAGATAATTGTTCCTAACTCAACATACACCAAGTGGTGTTTTCTGCAGCTATCAACAAAAATGTGCTTTAATTGACCCGTTGCCATGACTTGCTTTGTTGAGGACCAGCGTACATTGCCTGACTGCGTGGCAGAGACCAGCGCACGTTATGAAACATTTGTTGTCGCGATTCAGTTTTGGAATTGGTTCAACAGGTGTTGCGCCAGCCATATCAACACGCGACTCGGAATTTTGCTGAGTTGCGCGACTGATCAGTTTTAAGACGAATAATTACGTAACTCACAATAAAAGTTTAGCAGTGTATGCCTGGCATAAAGTGGATGTTTCAACTACTGCACTGCCAAGCCTTTCCTTCTGTTGTAGACATGAATTTCACAAGTGGTGTGTTGATCCATGGCTTATGGAACACCGCAGCTGTCCTATCTGTAAACTGGACATACTCAAGGCCTATGGTCTGCAGGTTTGTACCCACACACTCCTCCATAGGTAGGCAAACACGTCAGCCTAATTCTTCCCATCTGCTAGATATAGGCGAACGTATCGCTGGCCCAAAATGTACATTTTTGGAGCCAACCGGAACCAGGGCTACAAGCTAACACTGGCCAGGCAGCCATTGGCTGATATTTTTGCAGTTTAACAAGATTTAACAAGATTTGCCATCCAAGCCAAAGGCCCAGATGGCAAGTGGACAAGGAAGCCATTGGCTTATCGAGAGTCCAACAATGTTCATCTACTTATAACCCGCCCTCCTGAGATATGTGTCAACCTTGTTTTTAAACATATTCACGCTGCTAGCAGTTACACGATCTGTAAACAATTTGTTCCATTCATTTATTGTCCTCTGTGAGAACGAGTGCTTCCAATCTACATTGATCCTTTACTAATTTTACCTCATGTCCTCTAGTTCTGCTATCCTTCTTGAGTGAGAAAAACATATTTCTATCAATATTTTCATACCTATTCAATATCTTAAAAACTTCAGTCTGATCTCCTCTTAACCTCCTTGTCTCTAGAGTTGTTAAACCACATTCTTTCAGGCGTTCTTCATAACTAAGGTCTCTAAGTTCTGGAATCATTTTAGTTGCTCTCCTTTGTATGCGTTCAAGCGTATCTATATCCTTCTTACGATATGGTCTCCATGCTTGTATACAGTATTCTAAATGAGGTCTAACTATTGCTTTATAAAGAGGTATAATTAACTTTTTTCCCTTGTATGTTATGTTTCTTCTAATCAATCCAAGAATTTGATTACCCTTTGAAGCTGCAATACCACACTGCTCTGAAACTTTCATATCAGTGCTTATTGTAACTCTTAAGTCCTTTTCTTTTACAGTAGTACCCAGAACAGTATCTCCCATTTTATAGTTTACATTCAAATTCCCATGTCCTGTATGTAGGCATTTACATTTCCCAAAATTTAACAACATCTGCCATTTCTCAGACCATTTCACTAATCTGTCTAGATCGTTTTGTAAATGTTGTTTATCACCATCAGTATTAACCTTTCTGAACAGTTTTGTGTCATCTGCAAATTTCAGTACGTTACTTGTTATACTGTCGTCCAAGTCATTGATATAAATTAAGAATAATATAGGTCCTAATACTGATCCTTGAGGTACCCCACTCAAAACCGATTTCCAATTTGAAATTTCTCCATCTACTACAACTCGTTGTCTTCTGTCAGTCAGCCATTGTTCTATCCAGTCAGTTATGCTATCCCCGATACTATGGGCTTTTAATTTAAGTAGTAATCTTTGATGTGGCACTTTGTCAAAAGCTTTCTGAAAATCTAAGTAGATAATATCTACTGGCGATCCCACGTCTATCCACTTAGTGATTTCTTCCAAAAAACATAACATATTTGTTAAGCATGACCTCACTTTAAGGAATCCATGTTGAGATGAATTTAATAATTTATGCTTAACGAGGAAGTCCACCATATGGTCTTTAATTAACCTTTCTAATAATTTACAAATCACTGACGTTAAACTCACTGGTCTGTAATTCTCTGACTTATTTAGTTGGACAGGTTGTGTCTGTCATGTTGCCAGCCCATGTGGCCAGTGGCTTTTATGGCCTTCCAGTATCATAATTTTGACCACTTTTTGTATTTTTCAGCCATAGCAAGTTTTTTAATAAAACTCATCCTTAATTTTAATATGAAACTGAACCGTTCTATTGATGACCGCATCAGCGATGTTCTGTCTGAGCTGCGCTGTCAGCGAAATACAGTGTTTACATTAGCTACTACTGCCACCTGGTGAGTCACAAAGCGTTCACCTCAAGAGTTTAGCTCACACTTATTTAATAATCAACATCAATATTGGTTGAGCAGGTAGATTTTGTAACTTATCAGCACTGTGGATAGAACTGTTTGTTTTCACCCCTGGCTGGATCCTTATGAAGATGCGATAGACAGGGCAATAAAAACATATTTCATGTCTGTATACATTCTTTATAGGTATATCACTAATGTTACTTGACAACATGCTTAATTATAAAATTATGACGTTTTGAGATGAAGACGTCGTGTGCAGGTTGATTTCGGGAAATATTGTGCACTAGTCACGATAAATGCATACTCATAATCGATTATTTGAAGCATAGTTCTTCTGCTTCTTGATGCCAGTGTGCAGATGGTATGTAATGAAATATACATATGAAATGGGTAATGCGTGTCAGTTTTAAATCTTCAGTTATTCAGCTCCAACACAGATCTGTACCAGAAGTGCAGAACCAATCCTTTTTAGGCCCTTGTTTGCCGCCCCTATGTAGTCAGGGTTGGGGGGCGATGTCTACTCTATCAGTCCCTGATGAATGTTTTGATGGACAAAGAGCAAGCACGAAATTTGCATGGATGAGATATGTGCAAAGCACATAACATAACATTCATTAGGGATACTTTGTTAAGACAACAATAATTGCACAAATATGTGAGTGACGATTCGCTTCAAACCACAACTATTGAGATTACTTAGCTGTGGTTTGAAGAAAGTTAGTTGTTAGTCATATATCAGCCAACCTGATTTAACATTTTTACTAGTACACAAATATGGTTACTATGGGAAATTACTACTGGGTCTAGGCAAGTAAACAGACCACATTATTATGTATGCCCTACAGCAGTTGGAAGTAAAATGGTAGTGTTGCAAAAATAACGTAAATTCACCGAAAAATTTGATGTGTACAATAAAGCAAAGCAAAGCGTTCAGTTTATACTGTGCCACTCTATCTATACATTTTGCCCCTGTTCACACAAACACCACTTAAATTTCTGTTGAAGCTTCCAACCATGCAGCAATTGCTGAACAAAAGCTATTTGTTCTTATAATTCTATCACTGGAATCCCATCGCTGTCTATCGCCACGTGCTGACAGGAAATTACCCAAGCTTCGAAATGGCAGAAAGAGGATTTTCTCACCACTACCCTATCACACCCCACAACAATTGTAGCATGATGGGATATTTGGTCAAAATGTGGAACTATCCTGCTGGCTGCCATGTATGCAACTCCCACTTGGCTACTACAGATTACTATTGATTTTCCTACAGAAAGCACTGCTAGATGTCAGTCAGGCAGTTCCACATTTTGTGCATAATTCTTGTTCGGTTTAAAAAGCTACATCATTTGATTGTTGTCTTGCTGACCTGTTGTAGCAGTTTTGTCAGATCCTACAATTTTGTTTTTGAGAAAATCATCACGGAAGATGCTTCTTGTCCCTTGTCTCCCAAACTGACCGGATTCTGTCTCCGGCAGCACAAATGTCAAAGTTTGCAAATGTCCCCACTTCCTTGTTTATAACTGTTTTTTCAAGGGACAAAAATCCTTGAAATTAGGTAAAATTTCAAAATAACTGGCACTTTATTTGTCGCATTCCCCAACAGTGGCACCACTTACCATATCACCACTGCCACAACTTGATTATAAATTCAAGATGGACGGTTGGCAGAGTGGTATAAACAATTGGTAGGCTGGGCATCGTCGTTGTTGTACATTGCATCTGTGCACTCGAGATATGTAAAATAGTTCCATACAAAATGACCGTTATCAAGTTTCTAGTAAAGTTTCAACAAAGAATACTATCTACAGTTGTATGCAATTGAAATTGAAAGATTTTTGACAAACATTAGGAACTTGAATTAAAGATGTGTAAGATATGTACATAAATATAAATTGTGGCAAGAGTGATAAGATAACATTTCATCCATGCCTAGGTGTCAGCATTACTGCTTTCAGGCAGGAAATACTGCTATCTTCCCGTCATCCCGCTTTCCCACTTTTTGGAAGAAGTGTCCCGCTTTTTGACTATTTTCAAAACATGCAAAATTTATGGTAAAAATTGATAAATTTGTTGCACACGAGGCCTTTCTAGACAAATTTTATTTCTTTGGTCTCAAGTGTTTTTATATTTTTTTGGTGTGTTGAAAGCGGCACATTAAAATGGTGACATGTAAAGCTGCACAATAAAAGATGAAAGAGGAGGAGGGTGTTTCCCGCTTTTCTATGAGCAGATGTTGACACCTAATCGCATACCCTGAGGTTTGTTTATTCGTATGCCATGAACACATATGTAAAATAATGATTGGTCCCCAGTGACTAGCTAACTCATTCAGGAAGACAGGAAACAGCACCACAAATATATTCAGGCGCCATGCAATCACCATCACCTCTTTGATGGCGCTAGACAGTCTGGTTAATGGCACATAAACATGGAACGAATTGCTTTTTGTTACTGTCAAACGACATAGTCTGCTTTGTTTGTTCTCTCTCCGGCGGTTTGGTGAGCATGGGCGGGTCTACACGGCTTTCTGTTTGCTGATGGCATCATTAAAATAGAAACCAATTATCCAACAAATTCTTAGAAACTGCTGACACTGTGTTCGGCAAAATTATATAATACATTCTGGTATTTCAAAAAGGAGGGTTGCTCAAACTACTAATAAAATGTTTAGTGTCGGGTTATTTGACATCATAATACTACAGTAGTTATGTTGTTTATTCCTGTGACTTTTTGATAACTGTTTTTGTATCTTTCTTTCTGTGACTTTATTTCCACATTTTGGTAGATGTCTTTTTCATGTGACTTTATTATTGCGACTTTTCCTGTGATTTAAATTATGTGACTTTAATGTGTGCCTTTTCCTATGATTTATTTATTGCTACGTTATTTGTTTGATTTAATTTTTCACTTTTTTGTGACTTTGTATCATAGATTCGTTCCCCGTAGGTTCTTGTAATATCGGGAAAACTAATCTGATGATATGAAATATATTGTTCATGGCTCCAAGATTACATTAGAAAATAATTTGGAGCAAAAAATTTAAACGAATGCGATGTTTCGACCCGTCTACTGTGAACCTTGTTCCCACACTGCTGACCTGTTGTGGTTAAGTGCATGAACAAGGTCTGCAGTAGATAGGTTGAAATGTCCCATTCGTTAAAATGTTTTGCTCCAAAGTGTAAGTGTAAATTATTACTTTCTAATCTGATGATTTTGTTCGGATCTACTGTTTGTTCACAAAGTTGGAACAAATATTGGAACTAAGGCTTTCTCGGTTGCCACACCAACTCTTTGGAATTCACTGCCAGTTAGTATTAGGTTCAGTAAGAAACGTAATAAAAATTTGCCATCATCTGAAGACTTACGTTTTTAATCATGTTCCCTCTTTAGTTCATTCGCGTATTCATTGTATAGCAAGTGCAGTATTGCCTCATCTTATCATTGATGCACTTCTGATTGTACGGGAGAAAAGGCAGCCACTGCGAGAACTTATGATGCCTTGAACGACCCAGTTCATAAGATCCGCCACCTGTAGTAAATTAAAAATTTCTGTAATGTACGAACCATCCCCAAGTACCACAGAGCGCACCTACAGAAAGTCTGCCCCATACACACGAAACCAACAGATATTAGGGAACAGACACAAGCACAGTCTACTTTATAGTATAGATTTGACTGTGTGTTGTAGCTCCATGGCAGTCGGGACAGCATGGCGAACGTGGAAGCAGAGGGCGTGAGCACGTCCATCTGGCCATCAGAGCTGGCGACACAGGAAGCCATCCGTGAGATTGAGCAGGAGTCCGACTCTGTTGAAGTGGTTCGGTATCAACCGGCACATGTTGAATGTCACATGTCCGTAGCCCCACCAACTGTCGCCATCGTACCATCGACGTGTAGTGATGACAGCGACCACCAGGTTGCAGCAGCAGCATCACACTGCAACGAGACGCAGTCGTTAATGGCCAATGCTAGTTCCAGAGAGAGCCGCCAGGTAGCAGTAGAGAACATGCGATGACTCCGTTATATCCGGTGCCAGCCAGTGATGAGTATAGTGAGCTAACTGTTGCTATACGTTCAGTGTATACATAAGGATTTATATATGTATGTTATCATAACTAGTATGTCGGTATTCCTTGTTATAAACGTTGTTAATGTATATTCAGATATATTTACCCTTGAGCGGGTAAACACATCCGGACTGCGTAGTCTCAAGCGAGACTGTTTACATTGATGAAAATGTTCATCAGATTGGGAAATGATTGAATATAAGTTTTATTATTCAGTAGTTGTTAATGAAGTTAACTTACATTGATTCAACGTTTCAACAACCAATGGTTGCCATCTTCAGGAACTGAATTCTGGAACATCCTGCTTGTCCTACCATCCGGTGAGCAAACGAAGAACTAAGTCCCAGAATTCAGTTCCCAAAGAAGGCAGGCGAAGGTTGTTTGAAACGTTGAAAGTAAGTTAACTTCAATATAGTTGTGTCAAAAAACATGAACCTGTGCGTGTCTTGGACACATGAAATGACTTTGATGTTGTTCTGTTTGCATTGCTGTCTTGTGTCTGAAGATGTACTTTAACATTAATAATGATGTTTCATATAGCGCCAATATCTGCCTAAACAAGGAACTCATGGTATTTACTCCTTTATCCGAGCAGGTTTTTGGCAACAGCTAGTGCAGGGCCCGGATGAGTTTTTTACACCGAGACCTTTGGTTCTGTGTGTCCAGGACAGGTTTTCTCCATTTCCCTGTGTGGGATATTTCACGTCACCTGGAATAGACACCAGGTAAATGGGGCATATGACTTTCGGTGTCTCTTCTGAAAGATATGCAAAGTGGGATGAACTTAATTGCCCCCAAGTTTCTGCAGAAACAGCAACAGGTGGGCTCGATTCACATTCATCTCGTTTGGCAGTCCTGCGTTATAACGACTGAGCCCCCACACCCCCAGGTTCGTGTGACCCATGTTATTAAGGAGTTAAAAACTACGGGAAGAGTCGTTTGCATATTGCTCCGCATTGTTGACCAACGTGTTGTCGTTGTTGTATCGAGACTGCAGTGAAATTGGCGATCTCCAAATAGAAATTTGTATCGATATATTTGTGCTGTATGGTCCCGTTGGTGTAGTGAGTAGGTAGGTGTGTGTGTGTGTGCGTGCGTGCGTGCGTGCGTGCGTGCGTGTGCGTGTAATTATGATAATCACACAAGGAGGAGTATCCCAATATGCATGCATGAATGCATGCAAATGCATACAAACACATTGCTGTTGTATTCTGATAGCTGCTTGTCTACTCTTGCGGAAGGGGCGATGTCTGCCTGTGGACAGGTCGACCCCATCCATATACGGTCGAATCTCGCTTTATGGTCACCTTGGTAATATAGCTGCCTTGTCATTATGGTCACCCTGGGACAGTCCCAAAAGTATTTTCATAGTAAAAAAAGAATAGGACATTAGTCCTGCACATACAACTTTAGACTCCCGTCCAAACGACACAGGCAGATTGGAGTGAATGAAATTGCCCAAGCTTCTCCACAGCAGCGTGACTCGGTCGTCTGGTAACTAACCTGCTTACCTACTGTGTATATGTGATGTTAACTGTGTTTGTGATAAACAGATCTCTGTGTCGGTAACTTAAAGCTTTTATGAAAAATTTGTCTTTTTGACAGTGAAAATGCTCTTTTTTGGACTGTTCCTCCATTTTGGTTTCCTTGCACTGAAAAGAAATTGCCTTTTAAGGACAACGGGGTATGTTATTACCATGAAAAGTACCATTTTGTGACTTTGGCCCTAGTAGTTTGCCATTTTATGGAACAATTCGAAAGAAAAATTGCCATTTCAGGACATTCTCTCTCAATGTGAACTTTCTTACCACAACCCATTTCCTGTTAGAACAATTTACCCTTTTCGATAATGGAAAGTACCTTTTGAGAACTTTTATCCTGGCCAGTTGTCCTTTTATTAAAAACATTTATCAGTAAGTTGTTTTTTTAAGGAAACTGTCCTTTGGTGGCATGAAAATGATCTTTTAGACTTTGTCCCCAAATGTGCACCCTGTTGACCAGTGAAAATGTCCATTTTTGGGTGGACCGCTAACTTGGGAGGAGGGGAACAAATGAGGTGGACTTGTGGGCAATTACCCCCAGTTTATATACTAAAAATGCCCTGATTATATGCAGAATAGATTTTAACATGCAATGTTTTTATGTCTTTCTGACGAGGAAGACGATATATATAATGACTGACGGAAACAATTCCACTAACATTGGTTTGCGTACTTTTTGGTAAAAGTGTTCTTTCTCACAGAGGACGATACATTAATGAAACAAACAATCTGCTGATTGTGTTAATTCTAGCAGGGGGAACATGTTTCAAAAAAATTATCAAGGACGGGTTGGCTGCACAGATGAATAATCGTTGGACTTGCGATAAGCCAATATGGCTTCCTTGTCCACTTGTCCACTTGGTATCTGGTTTTTTTACTATTGATGGCAATCTTGTGTAATTTTGGATTGTGAACAGCGTGTACGGTAGACAGCAAAGCCTTCAGTCGAAAGAGCTGGATGACATAGTTGTAGCGATGCGGTGCTATTTGTAAATGTTCTCGGGTTAATAAAGCCTTTATTGCATGGGATAAACCTCATTTAGAGGTTGTGGCATCATTTCTCAAAGTAAAAAAAACAGTATTTTATACTGATTTAGACTACCACTCACACCCCCCACCACCAGTACGTGGTGTCGGACAAAAGATTACGTACATATTGCCAATCAAAAAGCACAACCAAAACTACAGGCTCCTAAATATATAGATCAAGGGTATGCAACCATGAATATAAACCATAATAATAAAAAACTTTTTTTTAACATTTATATAGGTGGCGCCACTGCTGCTGAGATTTACTGGTCCAACTAACCCACCACCCACCAACAAGTAGTGCTATACGTGTTTGGGCTTTGATAAGTTATGCGACGATCCCTTATTACGTCCAAATTACTGTGTTTATCACGTGCCGACAACGCGCCGTCCGCGTTAACGTGGCCTCATAGTGTAGTGACCGTTCCCTAATCTGTGTCAGTATATTGCGAGCTAATACCGCGCTTGGTCTATTTACATTACAATCCTCTGCAGTTTCTGTGTATAGCTTTTACATGAATTGGACTATTTTAATAAAATATGACAATGACATTGTTTGCGTCATCTTCGAGACGGAGTGTCGTTTCGTAATACATTGTCGTGCTGACGTTGCGTGCACACCGGTCGCTATTAGCTACAAAGTGGACTTCCTGAAGCATCGCTGCTGACATTTCGAGGAATGTCGTTTCGCCGTACGCGTTTCGCCCGGGTCTGTGTCATTATGACGTCATTGTTACGTCACCGCTGCCTCTGCTTCGACTGCAATCTTGTCGTCAGCTTCTGTATAGCCTTAGAATGACTTTCTGACGGTGTTAGCTGTGCGCTATCGTGCAGTTTCAAATCGTCGATATTTAGGCTATTCGTATAAAGCGCACTAAGGGCCGGGGTGGTGGGGTTCAAGGCTATTTTTGTGTGCGAAATTTGACAAGCGACACGCAGCGCCGCGCGGTTAACTGTTACATAACTACTATTGTTTTAAACCGCGTAACTGCAATAGCCAATACCGTCCGGCATCTTGGCAGTTTCGCTTATCGACTCTCGCTAGGCTTCGTGGATCCGACGAAAAGAGGGTCTGGCAGTAGCGGCGTTGTCTGTTGTATAGGCGAAGATCTCGCTCATGATAATCGTACGCATTTTCATGAAACGTGAAACCTTACAAAAACGCTATAAACAGCAATAAACACGTATTTCATGTCTGTATGCATTCTGATATGTATGTATATCATTAAAGTTACCTGACAATAACCATGTAAAAGTGTGAAATTATTACCTTTTTGTCAGAACCCATGTGCTTGTAAAAATTTGTATATAATCGGATGTTGTGAGCGAGATTACCAAACGGGATTCTCGTAGATCAATATATGGTCATGCTAAGAATTGGCGTCTGCTGGCCATAGAGTTACATCATTAATCATTCTTCTATAAACTACTAACGGGTGTTTTATTTATGTATGTGCTGCTGGCCCACTCTGGCCTCATTCTACACGAAATCGCGTTTGACCATGTGACCCAAAGGGAACACCACGTGCACAGTTTGACGGCTAATTGTGAAATGTTTTCTATGTCGCCGATAAAAGTACTCATAAGTAATTATTTGGAGCACATTTCTTCAGTCTATTCAAGCTCAAGTGTCGGTTGTATGTCACAGAATACACATGTGAAACGGTTAGTGTGTATCGGTTTTAAAACTGAAGTTATTAGTTCTGTAGCCATTTGGCTACGGAAAGCCCAAATCGGCGCTTACGATAATGATGGCCTGGAACTCCGCCCTTGGCTAATTGAAGAGTGGGGCGGACGACTCTGCCTAGTTGTTACACACTGTCACCACTCCATTTTGTGTAAACATTCCCATGAAGCGCCAGCAGCCAATCAGCGTAATTATCGAGATGCTACACTAAACCCTTTTTACCTGATTTAACTTTTCAGTCGGCGAGTTGTGTCAATATAATCAAAACTTAAAGTTAATTCGAATTGCATCGTATAAACTGAAGAAGGTTAACTCTTATTTTATGACTTCGTCAAATGCCCGCATAACATCGTAATTAGCTAATTATGTATGCGCCCATATTTTCCGACACAATAAAAACCCCACTCTGCATCCAGGCGAAGATGTATGCGACAAAAAAGTGGCGCCACAGCGCGGAGCCTGGGTAATCGAGGCTAGCATCTTGGAAATTCACAACTTCGTGGAAAACAGTTATCAATAGGACACAATGGAGTTGTCAGACAAAAACAGTTATTAATAGGACACAATGGAGTTGTCAGACAAAAAACAATGCTTTAACATAATTATTGTTGTTTTGATGGTTATTATGTGCACGTGTCATAACTTTATTACATCGATATATTCTAATGTTGGAAGTTATCAATATTTGTATTAACTTTAATCAGTATTAATACCCCCCCCAGTAGGCCCTACGCTTGGTATGAGTAGGTAAATGTGTGCAATTGTGAATGGCTCCCATCATGTCGTACCTAGGATGTTGCAAAGGGGAGGCCAACATCAGTCACCCATTAGTGACTGTGTAGTGGCCCAACAGGTTACATACGAGGAAAACTAACCGGGGGGGGCATGGCCCAGTCCCCCCCCCTAAATACACCACTGACCCCTATCCTGACAATTTTTTCTAAAGTCTGCCACATCGCAATGAATGTAGGTGTAGCCAGTAACACAATATTCATAGATTACATACGAACAAAATTAACCGGGGGCATGACCCAATACCCCCCGTAAATACACCCCCATCCTGATAATGTTGTCTAATTTCTGCCACATCGCATTGAATGTAGGCGTAGCCAGTAACACAATATTCATAGATTACATACGAACACAATTAACCGGGGGCATTACCCAATACCCCCCGTAAATACACCCCCTATCCTGATAATGTCTAATTTCTGCCACATCGCATTGAATGTAGGCGTAGCCAGTAACACGATATTCACCCACAGCCGGACACGTAATGCAGGCTGCCAACATTTTAAAAAGTAATGGGTAGATTTACTCGATATTTCTATAGGTGGGTATGTAGGCATCGGCCGACATAGTACGTGTAGCTGCGTATGATTGTCAGATATATAATGTAGGGGTCTATGCGTAAGATTTTCACCAAACACACGTACCTATGCATACGTAGGGCGTAATTCTCCGTCAAAATACGCTGTCTACGCAAACATGCGTGGAAATGCCAACACTGCCCAGTAAAAAATGTGTTCTGTAGATAATCGGATATCTTGGGAGCTATCTCAATGTATTTTGAGACCCCCCTACCCCCTTACCACGCTTCTTAACCCTGGCCTATACACGCCCCATAAAAGTAATATGTGTAATTATGCATGTGGTGAAGCCCTTTTCTGTACCGATACACTCATTAGTCGGAGTTATGAGACACTAAAAAAGACACACGTCTACCTATGTGCCCCCCCCATACATCCTCCCAGTGATCCCTAGTGCTGCCCAAGGGGAAGATTGGTGTCCCAGACACCACTGCTGTTTGGGAAGTGAAATGAATGTCTGCGTCTTCCGCACCAAACCACTCCAACGTCATCCATGTACGCACACGAGTTCCCGGCAAAGCTCGCTAGACGTTACTATAAATGCCTGTATTATGTTGCAATTTCGAGAGTTGTTTTCCTAGAAGCCATCAAGATGTTGAGTGGCGGCACCAAGTACTAAGGCATTTCTGTGATAATGTTGAGTATCGTGAATTTTTTAACATCGTTATCAGGACAGTCAATTATAAACTTCCAAGATTCCCCGTCCGGACGATAGGTGTTTTTGCTCGTACATGTAATTGCTTGTTGTGTTAGGGCAGTGTTTTCTCCATTTCCTCTACCATCATATCTCACTCATTCGACGAGATACTCGAACTTGTGGCTTCGATTTCACGCGTTTCGATTAAAATGATTAACTATAACAGGTTTATTTCCTTGCACGTGTTGATATGGTGCAGCTATCACTTTCTCTTGTGCAGCTCCAAGGCCCGGGGGGGGGGGGTGGTACTGCCATACCAAAACGGTGGGGGTGTGCCACCAGAGCCCCATGGAGCACATGGAGAGAGAGAGAGAGAGAGAGAGAGAGAGAGGGAGGGAGGGAGGGAGGGAGGGAGGGAGGGAGGGAGGGAGAGAGAGAGAGAGAGAGAGAGAGAGAGAGAGAGGGAGAGAGAGAGAGAGAGAGAGAGAGAGAGAAAAAAAAATCAATAAATTTAGGGTCACCAAGAGAGAATTATCGAACAATTTATCTAATATCTATAAGCGTAAGGTAAGCCCGGGCGGAACGTTTTCATTGGAAAATTTCCTTTTCGGTGAAAGAGAGAATTATCAGATTTAAATGGGGCACAAAGAGAGAAAATTTACATTTTTTCTTCGGACAGAGAGATAAAATGTCCAAAAACGGGCATTTGCGCGGCACATGCATGTATACCTCAGTATAGGGAGTAACCCCCCCGGGCTCCAAGGGCGTTGTACCAGACTGTCTATCACAGTGAGCCAATGCGCTAGTGTTGGGCAGTTCATGGTGGCTCATGGTGGCAAGACGCACCTTTAACAAACTTAGAAGTAATATAGAATGTTTAGCCATTGTGATAAGTAATTATGTATATACACACACGCACGCACGCACGCACGCACGCACGCACGCACGCACGCACGCACACTTTGGTATTCTGCTGAGGAAAATTACAGAATCAACCAATTATATGTGTCTCCGTTAGAGCGATATTAATTTTACCAGACGGTTGTACTCATATATAAATGACGTACTCTTCTTGACTACAGCACGCTTATCAAAATAAAGATATACCTTGACAATGTCCACAAATGAAAAACAACACAAAGGTAATACACATGAATATGTTTACAATTAATAAGACATCAGGGTTAATAAATTCGTCACAAGCAGAAAGGCTATTTCACACTTATAATACAATGTTCCGAAAAAAAATAGTCACAGAAGCGTGCCTTACGACGCACAAAGTCAACAATATCCTTCGCGTCATTCTGCTGGGTTGAGTAGAACGATAACTGATGTGGCCGTTGGTCGCATGATCTCACAGCCAGCTGAATACGTTCGACCGCAGTGGTGTCGAGCTTGTTGCAGTTGGACGATATATGGTAGGCCGGATGTCAATAGATCGTGGAGACGGCGACGTTTCGTGACGACGGCTGACGCGGGCGGTTAGATGTCGCACAAGGGGAAGACAGTTGAACGGTCGGATGGACATACGGTACGCCAGCCGTCAATATGTCGTGGAGACGATTAACGTGTCGTGACGACGGCTTGTACGAACGCACTGGTTGTCGCGCGCGCGGGGAAGACAGTTGAACAGTCGACTGAACGCTCTGTAAGTCGGCCATCTACATGACGTGGAGACGACGAACGTGTCGTGAAGATGGCTCTTGTGGGACGCAGTGTTGTCGTACATGGAGAGATAGCTGAACAGTCGCAAGCAGTCAGTAGGCAGCAGAAAACAAGATACAGCCGATGCAGCCAGTCAACGCATACAGTCAAACAATGCGCAGTAATTACTTGCGTGGTATTGTATTGTCTGGGTTTTCACTCGCCGTTGTCAATGCGAGCAAAGTTGTCTTCACACCAGGCCTTGCCGGACATCATCGTGACTATCCGGGCACTTGCTGTGCATTATTCCTTCAATAGAAAGACACAAATGAACAATAGTTGTGTATTAAATTAAGAAAGTGAACAACATGAAGACGATATTACTTCTGCTGTTCACTCCCCCAAATGTGCTGCCACGCGAAACCACCCAAACAGTGCAAACACAACACAAGGGAGTCATTTGACTGCATTGTTTAATTTGTTTCAATGAACAGGTAATCTCAGAAGCCATAATCCTACAGACCAGTTGGTATTTTCATGTTGTATAAACAACAGCTCAGGCATTGAATATTTCACATACACAGCACTTTTTAAGGAGCACGGTGTGAAAGTGGATTCACAGGTCAGACAACGATTTCATAATCTGCTGAAGGTACTGCTCACTTCAGAGAAATGTTTAATGGTATGTGAAAGTAAATCTAACAATAACAATTATTAAAAGAATTAAGTATGCATTTGATCGTACATTTGATTGTGCACTTGATAAATCAAATGTTTATGGGTCGCATGCAGATGCAAATGCTGGAACGCTGGAACGACTGACTCCTGATGTCATGTCAATGTGGAAGGAGTGAGGGAGGGAGGGAGGAAAAGCGGGAGGGAGGGAGAGGGAAATGGAGAGGGAGAGGTAGAGACTACGACATTGTGGTTCTGTCATTCCAACACGCCGCCAACCCTGTCTATCAGGACGACGTCGGCGCTTCGAAAATAGGCGGCTTCGACAACGGCGACAAGGTGGTCGTTTGTTTGATGCGAGAGTTCATCGACGACAGCGAACTACATGGAGACGGCGCTCGGCAGCACATGTCTTGTTCGACGTCAGCAATCTTCATCCAATCTCCTACGTCTACAGCAAATGCTCTTGAAAGACTATGCCTCCATCCAGGTAACTTGAAATACTGATGCACGACTCCGACATCTCTTTGATGCGATACCATTGCTGGTTTCGCTCTAGGGCACACGTTAGATGATGTAAACAGTAAAACAAACAATCAATCATCTGATGTGAACCATTGCCATATTAAATATTGATAAACACGTGTACTTGTCTCCATTAACAAACACACGCCCTGTCTCCCTCCCGCGATGCCTCCTTTCCGTCGCTCGCTTCTTCTCTGCCCCTCCCCCTCCCGCGTTTCCTTCTCTCCCATCGAATGGGGCGTGGTAGCGTTCCGGATCGAACGTCAGGGTCTCAGTCGTGAAAACCCTAGTTTGAACACTCTTGCTGTCGTTTCGAAGCTTTGGCAATTTGTTTCACCAAGCGTTACCACAACTCATTCATTTGAATACTTGGCTATATGGGCAGTGAATATATGTAAGAGTGGTCTTCTTTCAGTAATTGCAGCATGGCTGAGTGCATCCCAGAGAAGTCGAGATGGAGTTGGAATGGACAGGTGTGCTAGGGGGTGAAGTGTAAAACACTTTGAACAGAACAAATGACTGGATACAAAGAACATATTTTTCCTGCCTATCTGCCTGCCACCCTCCCTGTCTGTTTCCATCCCCGCCTACATCCCTCATGCGTGCGTGTGTGCGTGTGAATCATATGTAAAGAGCGGTACTATTCTGTCCACATTGAAGTCACACGTACATTTACTGTAGAACACTTAATGCACACCAACTGATGTGTACTGTTGGTTTTTGTGTGTAAATGTTTTGAGAAAATTGCTTTGAACAGAATGATTACGTATTCTGGACATAAAAATATGCATACGTCGATACAATTAGGATACCAGAATAATTGCTTCCCAGAGAAGTTGAGGTGGATTTTGAACGAATATTTCTGCAACGGGTTCAAATGTAAAACACTTTGAACAATCCCAAGGACTGGATACCACGAAAGCATTGTTCCTGTCTGTCTGCTTCCATCCCCGCCTACCTCCCTCCCTCCCTCCCTCCCTCCCTCCCTCCCTCCCTCCCTCCCTCCCTCCCTCCCTCCCTCCCTCCCTCCCTCCCTCGTGTGTGCGTGCGTGCGTGCTGGGGAGTCCAGTGTAAGGGGCTGTCCTTTTCTGCCCACATTTACAGCAGAACACGGAACGCACACTAACTGATGCGTACTATTATTTTGTATGTAAACGTGTTGAGAAAATTGCTGTAAACAGAACGATTATGTATCCTCAATAGAATAATACGCATGTGTCGATACAGCTAGGATACCAGAATAATTGCGATATAGAAATTGCGCTTCTAAGTGAGGATTACAACGTCATTCACGGCGTTGACACGTGTCAAGGCGTGGTGCTGCTAAAGATTATCTTATGCAAACAGGACAACGCCGTCCGTGCGCACGGACAATGCCTGTCGTGGTTCGTTGATTACCTCCGCCAGCACAGACAAAAGACTAAGTGTTAATTTCTGTCCACCAGCCAGCATGCAGGGAATTCTTGCATTTAGCGTGTCGTATATAACAATCCATGCGAAGTTGGTGCTTGTGGTAATGAAACGACACATGGCATACTATCATGACTGAAGAACGACCAATTGAAGACATGTGGAGGAGTGTGCAAGACAGCATTTCGTGTGCTATATCCGTGTTTACTTGCATGATATCTGTTTCAACATACGTTGTATGTCCATAGGACATACTGCGTGCTTCCTGTAGTGTTGTCTGTAAACGCTGATATCAGCTAAATAGGTAGAAGTGCATTGCGTTGACAGCAAGTCGGACGAAATGGGTGAAAAAAAAATTCCTTCGAGACAGCTACTATGAAAACAAAAAGTGCATTACAGACAACGAATTTGTGACCTAACTGAATGCGGATGGTTTATGTATAAACGTCATTTGTTTTAATAGATAAATAATATATATACTACGGAGTACACATATTTGATATGGCGTTAATTTTGATACATATTTCGAGGATGGTTCTATGAACCTTTCTGTTGTCATTCTACATACGATTGTACATTTCATACGGAGTTGTGATTAGTGTATACGGACAGATTAATTGTTAGTGACAACTAACTTTTTCTGCTTCTGATGCAACTCGTGTCTGTATATTAGCTGCATGAAAATGTGGCTAGTGTGTTGCTGTCAGGGAGACGAGACACTTTCTAAGCGTTTTGACTGACTGTTGGCTAACGTAACTGTTATGTGCATTTGTTCCACAAAGTAACGGCAGTGGGAACTGCTAGATGCATAGATAATAAACAGATATACCAGTGAACACAACTGTTCGATGATACTATTGGCAATATAATAAACCTTTTCCACTTGGAGTTTCTTGTATTCCTAAGGCAGGGTTATGTAAGTTTATGGATTCCAGATACACGGCCGATGTTGTAGTAGACGCCATCTTATAGTGATCACTTCCGACGCATGCGCATAATTTCTACCAATACATCTGCATAAATGAATAAAAATAACATAGACTAGTAATATTATTTATGCATGTTATACACTTTGCTCCATTACAACATGAACTATGCTATATAAGAAACATTCTAATTAACTAAATTGTTTACTTAGTAGATGTTATGTCAAATCAATGTAAAATGAACATGTTTCAAGGGTTCACACCACAAATTCACCTAAACAGGGTGTACCTACTATATAAACGGGTATACGTTTTGTCATAAGAGGTTGCTAGCTCAACACATAGGGATTGTCAGTAGTTTTGGTGGAGAACTACAAGGTCTGGGGGCCGACAAATCTCTCCCCTGAGAGCTGCTCGATACGCAACTATAAAAGACTCGGTGACTGTGGATTGGTCTCTCCACCGACCGAGGTGCAACCAAATAGCTGATAATGGCTAAGTGTCACTCACGTCATTGGTCTCTTATTTTTTAAACAAAAGAACATTGATCATTACATATTCAGATTCAGGTTATTCTCGATTCGCATTAGTTGGTCAGTCGGCATCAGTTTTATTGTCGTCGAAGCAAACGTCTGTCAATCCGTAATCAATTACATGTAAATTATTACGTTGATGTCCTTCCTTGCATTTTAGTAACTCAGTGCTTTCATTAAATCACTATACGTCACTCCCAATACAAAAGGGCTATATAATGTTAGTGTTTTATGGAACTCCAGCACACATGCAAATTTTTTCTCTTCTCTTTCTATACACTGCTTGGACCCACTACCCAGTGTCTGGAGCCGCTCAAGTCTGCATGGTTCATTGAATGGTATAAATTCAGTCAACACTTTATCATTTGCTGTATCAACAGTACTGTCCGCACTGATTGTCCTTAAAAGGGGGGTGAAGTACTTGAACAACCATGGCCCAAACATAATAACATACCATTTACAGTATATATCACCCTTATATGATGGGCGCAACGCCACGGTAATTTTGTAATATCCTTTTTAACTTTGCCATTATCTTCACTGGGCGGCGCCATATTGCTCTGCGGGGGGCTCAGCGGCAGAGTGGTTTGAGTACGAGCTCCTGGCACGGCGTTCACACAGTAAAAACCTCTCGGAAAAACGGCCGAAACGCATGGAAAATCGAATAAAAAGAAAACTGGTGTGCACTTGATGGCTCCTGGATATATCAACTAGTACTACAAATGCAAGGAAAAAACTTTTGATCGACTTCCGAGGAAGAATTTGCAGCGGAAAAGGTGGTTGCAAATGCGGAAATTGCCGTGTCCGCCAGCCGCAGGCTCTGCGAGTGACTACTTTTCCGATGCAGATTACAAGACAAAAGACTGTGTGATGAGCATGGACAGACGGTGAGCATCAAGATGTCATTCTTGGTCAAAGACACCGTTCCATCGTAGATCTTTTTTTCCGCATGTGACCATGCATCTACAGACTACTCTGCGACAAGGAAACGTCATATATCAGAGGGCAGAGCGATGCGCAGGAAGCGACGAGCCGAAACCAGGTTAGTAAATTGGATTACCGTTACCATTGTGACTTATCACTACGATTACAATAGTTCCACCCCAATAAGCACAGCTGTGCTTCAACGTCAGCATATATATGACCCACAGTAAATCGAAATGTATGAATACAATAAAGTGCGAGTAAGTGTTAATAGTTTGATATAATTACGAGTGTTTTCCAATCCTCCGATTTATTTTCGACGTGATCAGACGTACCGTACCGTCGTCAATACGTGGCCGTACTCAAAACAATAACAATTACTCAGTAAGTGCTACAGGATATACTGCAGCCTTATAACATGGGCCATGGCGTATGTACTAGGCAACATTATTCAAGAAAATAATTTGATATTATTTATTGACAGTCCTAATAAGCCTCATACACCTGTGTTCTAAATGCCTAGAGAGCAAGCGGCAAGCGTAAGGCTATACCTCGGGGGGGGGGGGGCTAGATGCATGGGAGAAA
>BSQZ01000042.1:5463723-5496223 GCA_033239005.1 Lamellibrachia satsuma | reverse complement strand
TAACACGCTTCCCGTCTCCCTGAACTTTCTGTCCCACGTAATTCCTTCCACCATCCTCCTCGCGCCTCTTACACAACTCCCTGCTATTTTCTCCGTTGTCCTCACTCACAGTGTTCCCTCGAGCGTACGACATTGTTAGCTCGCTTAATCTTCTTTCCACCGATACTGACCTGTAGCTTCACACCATTATCCCGCGGTGTAGTGACTTGCATGAACATCGCCCTTCAAGCAGCTGTGAGAGATTCCACCGGCTTTCTTAACGATTCAGTGCTACACACCAATGAAAGGGTTCAAGCGGACGCATTGAGAGCTGGGACTATTAAGTTCATGTGTGAACACGTTTATGAATATATCGGTTTTGAAGGCGATACACTACATGCTGACAGGCCTCAAAGGCCCATGTTTCAATTCTCTTCACCAGCAGAAAGCATCAATTTGATATCAAATCCAACCGCTATGGTAGGAGAAGTTGAAATAATGTCAACAAGTAAAGTCCTCAAAGGATCAATCGTTGTTTCAACCAAACACCACGACACCCGCTTCAGGTATGGGGAAGACGTGTTCCCAGATCAGACCTATATTCTTGTCCAGTACACGCCAGTAGGAGATGATGCTGTAAATTACGAATATATCGTTGCGAAATCTCCCAGTTATACGGATGTAGGAAAATTGGGAAGTGTGCCTGCATCGCCCCATCACAACAAAGTGTGCCTGCACTGCCCCCCTCACAACAAAGTGTGCTTGCACTGCCCCCTCACAGCAAAGTGTTCCTGCACTGCCCCCTCACAACAAAGTGTGCCTGCACCGCCCCCTCACAACAAAGTGTGCCTGCATTGCCCCCTCACAACAAAGTGTGCCTGCACCGCCCCCTCACAACAAAGTGGTCCTGCACCGTCCCCTCACAACAGAGTGTGCCTGCATTGCCCCCTCACAACAAAGTGTTCCTGCACCGCCCCCTCACAACAAAGTGTGCCTGCACCGCCCCCTCACAACAAAGTGGTCCTGCACCGCCCCCTCACAACAGAGTGTGCCTGCACTGCCCCCTGAAAACAAAGTGTGCCTGCACCGCCCCCTCACAACAAGACGCCATACCATTCACGTGTGCAGATTAACAAGATGTCTGAACAGTCCTCTCAGACCAAAGAAAAAAAGGACTAAGAAAGTCAATCCGAGAGAAAGTCCTGCAAACATGCGAACATGCAAACATGCAAACATGCGAACCAAAACATGCGCAACAAACATAATAAGGCGAGCTGCAAAAGGAGAATTGAGAATGACAGTAGTAAAGTATGATACCGTTTAATGTGCACTGACATTGTAAAGGAGGACATGTTTACAGTATGTAAAGTGTGATACGGTTTGATGTGCACTGACATTGTAAAGGAGGACATGTTTAAATGTAAAGTGTGGCTCAGGTGTGTACACAGCGCTGGTGCAGGTGTAGGCAATGGGTTGGACGTTTAAATGTAAAGTGTGGCTCAGGTGTGCACACAGCGCTGGTGCAGGTGTAGGCAATCGGTTGGACGTTTAAATGTAAAGTGTGGCTCAGGTGTGCACACAGCGCTGGTGCAGGTGTAGGCAATGGGTTGGACGTTTAAATGTAAAGTGTGGCTCAGGTGTGCACACAGCGCTGGTGCAGGTGTAGGCAATGGGTTGGACGTTTAAATGTAAAGTGTGGCTCAGGTGTGCACACAGCGCTGGTGCAGGTGTAGGCAATGGGTTGGACGTTTAAATGTAAAGTGTTGCTCAGGTGTGCACACAGCGCTGGTGCAGGTGTAGGCAATGGGTTGGACGTTTAAATGTAAAGTGTTGCTCAGGTGTGCACACAGCGCTGGTGCAGGTGTAGGCAATGGGTTGGACGTTTAAATGTAAAGTGTGGCTCAGGTGTGCACACAGCGCTGGTGCAGGTGTAGGCAATGGGTTGGACGTTTAAATGTAAAGTGTTGCTCAGGTGTGCACACAGCGCTGGTGCAGGTGTAGGCAATGGGTTGGACGTTTAAATGTAAAGTGTGGCTCAGGTGTGCACACAGCGCTGGTGCAGGTGTAGGCAATGGGTTGGACGTTTAAATGTAAAGTGTGGCTCAGGTGTGCACACAGCGCTGGTGCAGGTGTAGGCAATGGGTTGGACGTTTAAATGTAAAGTGGGCTCAGGTGTGCACACAGCGCTGGTGCAGGTGTAGGCAATGGGTTGGACGTTTAAATGTAAAGTGTGGCTCAGGTGTGCACATAGCGCTGGTGCAGGTGTAGGCAATGGGTTGGATGTTTAAATGTAAAGTGTTGCTCAGGTGTGCTGGGCTCAGGTGTGCACACAGCGCTGGTGCAGGTGTAGGCAATGGGTTGGACGTTTAAATGTAAAGTGTGGCTCAGGTGTGCACATAGCGCTGGTGCAGGTGTAGGCAATGGGTTGGATGTTTAAATGTAAAGTGTTGCTCAGGTGTGCACACAGCGCTGGTGCAGGTGTAGGCAATCGGTTGGACGTTTTACGAAAGGTGGTCATAACTAAAAAGTTTACTTTTGTTGTTGATGGTGTCAATAGGACACCTCTTTGAAATAACACTTTCAGTAACATTATGTGGCATTTAGGTCCAACCTTTATCACCCTTTTCCTTAGGTAGTACTATTTCCCCTATTTCTGCATCTGGAAATCGGAAGAAGAGTGCTGGGAATTACAAACGCTAACCCCAATAAGGCTATATAAATGAACACATGGTGAAAAGCAATACAACAGGTGGATGGCGGTCATATAACAGGTGGATGGCGGTCATACAACAGGTGGATGGCGGTCATACAACAGGTGGATGGCGGTCTAGATGTTCAAAGTATCCCCAACCATATATAATAAAGGAAAACAACGAACAGTTTTACTGTCTGCATAAAAGATTATATTTAATGCCATTGGAAGGTCTAGATGGGGCCCTGATATTGGTAGGTAGAAATTGCACCGCCACCTTCAGGATTTTCAGGAATGTGAGAAAATGACAAAAACTGTTCAAAGTAACCCCGGTTTATGGTTCACGCACACGCACGCACGCACACATAATATTATATGTGTATAAATGGTACGTATTAAATCACTTCCCTGAGAGAACTGATCTTACTCGATGCTACATGCGCTCTCGTTGTTTGTTCTCTAGTCCAGCAATATATACACATATATCACTGAGAAATAAAACATCATTTCGTTAAGTTGAGAATAGTGTAACTATGACGATTATTCTAACAAGGCTGTGTGGAAACTGTCGCTTGCCGCTTCTGTTCATTAGTTTTACAATTTTACTGTTCTTCATAATTAATAGACTAATTAACTACCAACATGCAGCTAAAATCAAGAATATCACATATTTACTCCGAATGTGTTCCAAAAGTGGGAGATTCCGGTAATTTTTTCAGAAACGGACTTTTTTATTCGGTGATTCTCAGGTAGATAGGTCTATCTGCCTGTCCAGTGACACCGCATAATCCCGAGACATACCTTTATCAACGGAGCAGCAAATGTGCAATGCCGAGCGTAGTGCAATGAGCAAATACAAATGCCGCCTTCTGTATTTTTATCTTGTACCTAACCATCAACAAGATGATGATAATCGTCAAGGCGACTAGCCCTACAGTGGCACCAACTATGGACGCTGTAGAAATCCAGAAAGCCGGTGGTCTTGGCTGGGCCATCGGCGTCAAATTGACGGTCGCTGTAGAAGACACGGCAACCGGTTCTCTTAGATGGGCCGTCGCCGGCAAATTGTCCGTCGCAGTAAAAGCCAAGGCTGTGGGCCGTTGAAGTCCCGATAGCCGGCGGTGGAGGCCATATGGTGGTGGCCGATGGTCGGTGACACGCCGTTCAGCGGGCAAACACACCGACGACTGTTTGAAGACGCCACGTATTCACATAGTTCCACCGTTCTCGCACGTTGCAATAAGGACTCACAGTCGGCCGGAACATTCATCTGGCTTCCATTAAGGACTTTCTCGCCTTGATAACTTCTCACATATATTAAGAAACAGCCAGGAATACCTCGCTGTCTAAAAAGGTTCATTGAGGCAAAAACTTGTACATTTGTTAAATCACCACGGCCCATTATGATACTCGTCACTACATCGTTTTCCGACACCATGGTCGTATGACGAAAACGGAGAGTCTTGGTGATATAGATTATCATTATCAATTGCGCTAAGCTGAGAAAACTGCAGCCGATTGTAATCCCATTATGATCCTAGAGCGAAATCGTCAGCACCCATAAGGTAGCTACTTCGGCCATTTTCGTTGCCCAGCCATAGTTGCGAATCAGCTCCACCGTGACAAGTCCCTTTTCTGAATGCGACCCAATTCCTAGTGAAATTCACCGAACCGTCGACCCTGCGTTGGAACACAATCCATCTGGCACTTTGAGAAGTTTCATCACATGACACCTGGACACTGGGCAGTGTTGGCCTACCTGGGTATATAGTGTGTGGCCCGTCCTTCGTCTTTGAGACCCTGTAGCATTTTAAATCAAAACAGTCCTTTGGCTTGCAGTTACTTTGGCATGACGCAACATTGTAAAGAAACTGTATCGCTGTCCATGTCCGTGCTATGTTGCAAATTGTGATCGTTTCAATTATCCCGTAAAACGGAAAACACTTCGTTGACCTGTCGCAGTGCAAATCTTCACGCGTGGTCTGAGGGCGAATACTTCTCTTCGCCATCTTTCTACGAGTGTGTTTTGTGCGTTCTACGAGTGTGTTGTACGTCATCGCCTTTGTTAAGTAATGTTCGGATGCATCTGTCCTTGTATCGTCTGTGTGTGCGTGTTTGTGTGCGTGCGTGCGTGCTTGAGTGCGTGCGTGCGAGCATCCGTCAATTCGTTCGTTCGTTCGTGCGTGCGTGCGTGCGTGCATGCGTGCGTGTGTGCGTGCGTCATTGAAATACTTTATTTTCTGTAACATTATCTGGTGAGACCTGAAAATGTTTGTTTTTATTTACTAAATATAATTTTGAGCATCAGTTTGTTATTTCTAAAGTGTTCACAGATTGTTTATTATAATCTAATATATTTTTATGCTGTTTTCACATTTATTTGTCTTTTTGTTTTGCATCAAATCTAGTGGTAATATCCTTCCCTCGATGGCGTGAAGCGGGGCAATTTTGTTTGGCGTAGCAAACCCTCAGCCTTGTTATTTCGGAAACCTAAAACGTATGAAAACGAACACATCTGGTCCTCCTGTTCTTCCGACGTTTCTACATCTTCGAATAGCCGTATTCGTTCCACAACTTCCGTTTTTTCTCTTTTCTTCATGTACGTACCAAACAATACGAAGGCGGTCATCGCGAAGACAAGAAGCCACACACTGACCCGCTCTATGACGTTTGTAGCAGGTCCGGAGGCCGATGGTAGCTGGGCCGGTAGTGACTGGGCCGTTGGTGGCTCGGTCGTCGTAGACAGCGCGGTGTCTGTCTCATGTACGCTGCAGCTCGGCCCTGGGTAGCCAGCAGTGCACTTGCGCAACCTTTTATTTGCAGCCTCGTCGTGGACGCACGAGCCGCCGTTCACACAAGCTCGCGTTTACCTCCGCAGTGACACACCGACGACTGTTTGATATTCGCATGTTAACCGTTCACACACGGATTATTAACTGTTGGCCGGAACATGATCTGGCTTCCTTTAAAGACTTGCTCGCTTTTATTACTAATCAAAAGTACCTCGCGATCGCATAAGGCCATTGACGTAAAAACGAGTACAATTTTGAAACCACCATGACCCGTTCAGATACCTATCACTGCACTGTTTTTGACACCATGGTCGCAGCTTCGTAAGGAATATGCGGTGTCACTGGAAATTTACCCAGGACTATCTACCTAACGTAAAATTAGTTACTTACGGCTGACGGATCCCTTGGGCGCCACGTGTCGCATAGGGCATGTACAAGAGTCCGCCATTCCGCCCTGTCGGCCATCCTCTGTGTCGCTTCTGCCCATGATTTCCACCCATACGCATCTCGTTCTTTTTCCACCATTCGCCGCAACGTCTCGTAAAATTAATAAACCGATTTAATTCAGCGAATGAGAATCAGCGACCATAAAGGTACGTCTCGGTTTTTCTGTCTGGTTGACCCCGACTGTGGTGTAAAAAAAAACATTGCAGTGACAGGTATACCAAAGGGTCGTGGTGGGCTCAAAATTGTACTTGTTTTTACCTCAATGGCCACATAAGACCGCGAGGTATTTTTGATTATTACTCGTTACATGTGGAATTTCACAAAGGCAAGGAAGTCCTTTTCTTTTATGGTAGTACCCAAACAGTATCTCCCAATTTACATTTACATCCAAGTTCATGTGTTCTGTACGTAGGTATTTACATTTCCCAACGGCCATTTTTCAGATCATTTAACTAATTTGTCTGCATAATATTTAACCTTTCTAAACACCATTGTGTCATCCGCAAATTTCAGTACGTTGCTTGTTACATTATCGTCCAAGTCATTGATATATATTAAAAATAATAATGGTCCTAATACTGATTAATCTTTGATATGGCACTTTGTGTCGAAAACGTTCTGAAAATAAAAGTAGATAATATCTACTGGTGATTCCTCATCTACCCACTTAGCGATGTTAAATGCACTGGTCTGTAATTATCTGATTTATTTATCGGATCCTTTCTAAATAATGGTGTGATTTTATGATGGTATGATGTATGATGCTTCCATTCAAAAGGAACCAATCCCTCTTTTAATGACACGTTGAACATTCTTGCAAGTGGTTTACTTATTCGTTCTACTGATTCCATTAGTAGTTTTGGCCAATTCCATTCCAGGTGATATATTATCCTTTATTGCCTTTATTTTCTTAGCTACCATTTCTGGTTTAGCCTCCTGGAATTTAGCATCTGGAACAGGTAATGACGTTGGCATCAGTATTGGGGTAGGTTTTGTGATGCAATAACGAAATGGTTGATATATACAAACTCTTAGACGCTGCTTTGGATTAACACTAACAAACATGATCAGAATGTCGCATATCATTACACCCTGGACAGTATGCATCTTGTGTAATTATTACTTTAATTATTAAATAGCCTGAGTTAATCTTCACTGGTTTTAATATTTACGTCGTAAGCAATATTCCATACTACAAAACACATATAATGTTAATGTGAGTATCGTCCAACTGTTTTGTTGTATAACTTGTGAATTATTATTTTTATATTTATTTCTGATTTATTTTTTTATTGTATTTTTCAGTCATGTGGAGTGGAAACAACTTTCAAAATTTCAAGTTTCATTAATTTGATTTTAGGGCGGTCAGCTAATTTAGGATTTATCATGGTATGGGTCTTCATTAGAAGACGCCTCACACGGCAAAAAAGGCCTTGTTTACTTTATGTGTATCTTTGGGTGCTCTCATATTCACACAGACTCAACGATTAGAAGTTCAACACCAAACTCGTGTTCTGGTTAAGATATGTTTCTCCGTGAGGTGGCGCCATCTCTTGTCGCACATAAGAGATAGCCTGACATGCATTTTACATTGTGACAAGTATGACTGGTTAACCGGAATCTGAGTAGCCTGTGAAATTGGCTCTCATGCTTAACGCTTCAGTTACGCGTAGACTTGTGAAAGCATACATACAATGCATACAAAACAATATAGACACACAATATGATAAAACGGAATTCACATTTACCACGATGTTGTCTACTATATATATACATGTATACTACCAAATTCGCAATCTTGACTACAGTGTTGTTATTGGTGTCATCTACTACAGTTGAGTGGCTTGTTTCTTAAGACAATCGCCTACCACTATGTGCAAATTAACACGTATACATAAACAGACAAGCGCAAATGCGCACACAATCCCTCGCGTTGAAACACGCGTGATGTTGAGCCACTCACTCACGTGCTAAGACTGATATTATGTGGGTGACCATGTATCAACAACTTTACCTCGTTAATTCTATCCCGACGCACATAAAGTAACAAGTGCTCGTCTTGCATTTCAGGACATGTGACATAGAAGAACATTAATAAGATGGCTAACACGTTTACAACTTCCTGCAATAAATATATTTAATTATAGGAGGAAATTGGACGTCTGAACTGAAGCTTGAGATGAACAACGAGGAAGCTATGGAAAAATACCAATCAAGTAGCTAAAACACTTAACTTGTAGCAATTGGCATTTCTACGTAGATCACATCTTCTACGCGTACACGTTGCATATGTTGCGCGCCGAACTTCTCTAATATGCCTATGCCTGTCCCGATATCCGACCCCCTCCAAAAAAATCGTACGCGCGACCGCACACACACACGCGCACGCGCACACGCACACGCACACACACACACACACACGCACACTTAATGGTAGAATATATTCGTATTATAACAGCAACTCGCAGTCCGTTGTTTCCAAGCACGGATAGCTCGCTCACTCGCTCACTTTGTTCAGCGTCACGCGATTTTCTATGTGTGAAAAGACCAATATAACTTCAAAATGACAGCTTTAACGCTTCTGAGTTCTGACTTGTTTCCGCTTCAAATAGCAACACACGGCTCGTGTTACAACAAATGGAATTTTATATTTATGTTTACCTCTCGTAGATGCATCAGTTCGGCCTTTACATAGGATAACAGTTACGAGTTTGAATTAAGATTTCGGCAGGTTCATTGCAGCAAGCGTAGATACACTGACTTTTTAAAATTAATATAATAAAAATTAATATAATGCTTAATACAATAAAAATACGCTGGCCACTAGAATAATGTTTCAGCACAATGTCCCCGTCTGCCATATTCGTACAATGTAGGAAATAAGCATATATATGTGTCCACATAAAAGAAACACGATATTTGGCACTATGTACACTATGACGATATGCAGTTATTGATGCCACATAATTTCACTTTTTTATTTTGGTTTAAACACGTATTTACTTAACGGCAATCCCTAAACTAGAAACTCCAGAACAAACATTTTGATGTGCACCATCAGGTTGGTTGGATATGTGTCATAGAATTACTTCTAAGACATGAAAATGGCCTTTCACTGTCTTTTTCTTCTGTCGAGGAAACATAACAATGAACACACATTTTTGAATGTCAGAAATTAGCGTATCGGTTACATAGACATATAATAGACACATTTATATTTATTTCTTTGCTACATAGGATAAATTTTTGAAAGCAAAAGCATAGGATAATATACGATATTGTAATCTTCACTGACCATAGACGCCACATGTTAACGATAACAAGTAAAGTGTATACCAAAGATATATATATATATATATATATATATATATATATATATATATATATATATATATATATATATATATATATATATATATATATATATATATATATATATATATACAGATAAGGTGTCACGAACAAAGATAAGAATAGCCTAATCGCCTTGTTTGATATCACGTATCGTCGACACATTGTAATTCTATACGCAACACAGTCTATTAATGCGCTTACGCTGAATACATCCCTTTCCATGCGTTTCCTGCAGCAGCGCCTTACAAGTGGTGTCGGTATTCGAACAGTCATCAACTGAGATTCCAAACAGAAGGAATTAGTTTCTTAATCAGAATTCAATAGGTGAGAAATCGGTTTAAGATGACTATCTGCCTCTGTCTCTAACACATCCTTTGTCTCTGCCTCTCTGTCTCTGCCTGTACCTGTACCTGTGCCTCTGTCTCTCTGCCTCTGCCTCCGCCTCCGCCGCCGCCTCCGCCTCTCTTTCTCTCTCTCCCTCTCTGCCTCTGCCTCTGTCCCCCTCTCTATCTCACTCTCTCTCTCTCTCTCTCTATATATATATATATATATCTGCCTTTATCTCTGTCTCTGCCTATGCCCATGCCTATGCCTATGCCTATGCCTCTATCTCTGTCTCTGTATGTTCCTCTGTATGTGCCTCTGTCTATGCCTCTGTATGTGCCTATGCCTCTGCCTCTGTCTTTGTCTGTCATGAGTGAGTGAGTGAGTGACTGTGTTAGTTAGTGAGTGAGTGAGCGAGCGAGTGAGTGAGTGAGTGAGCGACCGAGTGTGTGTTGTTTCAATTTTATTATCCACATTTCCCACATTCCAGTGGTAGTTATAACAAATGACGTTAATATTTCAGCATCCACTGACCAAATATGAAGACAATGTTTGTCGGACTCCTTATGATGGTTGTCGTGTGTGTGGCCCAAGGTGCAAGCCTGCCAGGGGTGAGTATGTCTTTGTTGTTAACACACTCAACGTTTGCATTATCTCTAATGTAATTGGCATTATTTCACGGGTGTGCGTGGTCATCGCATGAGTACGTGCGTGCGTTTGTGCGTGTGTGCGTTAGTGGCAATTACTGAGGATATACTATAACATATATTCGATTTTAGGATAGAGAACAATGTAATAATATTGTGCAAGCAATGCAGCAGCTGTAATATTGATTTTATTTTTACGATTTCAGGAAAGCTTCTGTGGTGAGTATTTATTTGCGTTATTCAGAATCACGCAACCATTTACTGAATTAAGAACATATCAACCATACAAATAAGTCCATGTTCTAAGACAGAGCTTCCGATGTATTTAAAACTGTGGATGTTGTTGCTACAAGATTGCTCAACAATGCAACAAACTCCTTATTGTAAGCGAATAAGGAAATCATTGTTTTACTGCGTGCTCAACGAATGACCATTTCTGTGTTGTCCATGTTTGTGAGATATCTGTAAATTGTGTTCTAAGCATCTGTTTTCCAAGTAGTTTTAACAATTTACCATCCATGCCATGCGTGCCTCACCTTTAAGAACGTATTGCTCATTTGTCAAATTAATTGGTAACATGCCAAAATAGTATTTATTACAATATTCACAGCATCACTCGTTCTTTACGCAGAGCCGGCCTGTGCCGTTGACTGTACCGACGGCTACTGCGGATGCGTGGCCAAGCTCAATTCTGGTGCGAATCACCGATGTTGCTACTGCAAGTGTCTTGAGACTGGACAAGCGGAATGTCACGCCGATCACCACTGGAAAAAATAATCGCTCCAGTTTGTTAAGTGGCATAGGGATGTCGCAGCGTGAAGTGTAACAACAGTAATATCGCTTGTTTCTAACATAATGCGTACAATGGTGTGTTGATTGTTAATGGTTACTACAATGATTGTCAACCAACATCAATAAACTAATTAATAATAATCAATAATATTTTATATGAGTTACCTATACCTATAGTCGACGGCTTGAAATAACAGTTAGTGCGATACGCGTTTACTGTAATATGTAGGTGATAATACCAACGTAGGTACGTTTGGCTTGAATGTACTTTAGTTCAATTGTGGATAAGCTCAATGTGTGCATTTTCGAAATATATATTTCAACACTAATGAGATCGGCGCTGCTGTATCGAAAGCTGAAACCAATAAAACATGAATAATTAAACGAAAATAGCATATTTTTTCTCTACTTTGTATACCAGGTATATAACATGTATGACTGGCGTTAAGCGAATCGGCAACTACGACCAATTTTTACGTAGTTGTTAGTTGAGCAGACTCCTCAGGGTTTTAAATGACCAGTGACTCTTGAGGAGTCCCCTACAGATATTGGTCACCCCTCCAGAAGAAAATACAATATAATACAATACAAATGAATGGTAATTATATCGGTACAACGATACAATGTGGGACCCCCAAGCTTACATTTTTCTTTCCTGTGGGCGGTTCCTCTTGCCTTATGGGGGTCCTGGACCCCAGACACCCTCATTTCGAACATTTCTACTCCTTCTAGATGCTTTGCACTTCAGGCGTCAACATTTCATGGGTTCATCTACGAACCCGGTCGGGTCATCTCAGTTGAATATTTTTAGAAATTCACTCCGCTACGACCCTCTTTATAACAATCGAATTACCCTTTCTAATTAGTTCGTACAACTGTCCGCATAGTTGCGTAAAATTGTTCACAATGTCATGCGTTTTTTCTTCGATTGTCCCTAGTTACATAATACAAGGCAAGGCGTCGCTAGTCGTTTCTGTAACTGCCAGTACTACATCGCAATGTTTGCTTCCAGGAAGCCATCGAAATATTGACTGGCAACACCAAGCACCGTAGCTGGATATTTCTGTAATAATATTGTGAGACCTGAAATTGTACAATAACGTACAAACTAGCAAGTTATCCATTCCGGAGGATAAGTATTTTTGCTAGTATTGCTAATAAGTTATCGCCTGTTACCGACCGAGACACGACAACACGCGGCTTGTTTTACAGTTAATAAATGAGTCTCCAAAGGGCCTTGTCTTAATGTGATGTTTATGTTTCCTGTCATTTGTTTCATCTCCACTGTATAATGCAACAATTCTGACACTTTTCAATGGTATGTCCGGCATGTCCGTCAGTTATTTGCTAAACACATATTTGTTTTTGAAAATGCATTTCCACCACAAATCCTTCGCCGTGATGATGAGTTTTCGGGCGTTCGTAGTATATCATGCTTAAATATTCTGCCTTGCTGGGCCTCTGAGCTTGGATCCCTGAGTGTTTCGATGCTCTAGAAGTTTGATTATTATTTATTTATCATCATCGTCGTCGTGGAACAATTGGCTGTTAGTTTGTTTTCGTCAATATCGCAGCGCCACCTAACAGATCATTGAATTATTCAGTTGCTCCACTCACCATTTTACCACTGCCACGGTTGCGTTTTGTGAACATATTCTGCACACGTTTATTTCATTTTGTAAACTCAGATGTGTGTCCAGAAATCTCTCTGCTTCAATTTAATACAATTGTGGATAGTGTTTGCACTGAAAATGTGACTAGAAACACAATAACGTTCGTTTTTGTTTGAAACTGTGTTGTGTTACTCAAGTGCACAGTTGCAATGACTCAACACGTCTAAGCAACAATGACGTCGCCCAGCCAACCAGTCCTTCATGCCACTCCGGAACTGTCCATTTTGAAGTTGTGGAGTGGGCCGCCAATGTTGGCGAGTGTGGATTCGTTCTGCAGTGACGTAAATTTTACGCAATTAGAAAATCGTAAACCACATGACGAGATTATCTAATTACGTAAATATTACGTCATCGCAGCCGACGCTTCGTCTCCGACAGACACAACCTTTGATTTAAAGTGGTTGGTTATTCCAAACAGCCCATTCGTGGATTAACGTGGGATTTTGTATTTGTTATGTATTGTATACTGTGAGTTTCGTATGTAGAAGCGTTCTCTGGCATATATGTGTCCACATTGTTACATTGGCCAAAGCGCCAGTTTCCCCTACGCTCAGTTCCTTTGTATTTGTGCTTATATTTCAAGAAGGCAGAAGTGAACAAGAGTTGTGAACGCTGGTACATATCTCGTCACAAGGATCTACGTAGTTATCAGTTAGTGTTGCTTTATTCTCTTGGCACCTAGTGCTGTGTGCGTGTGTGTCGGGCGTCAGTGTTCGTTTGTTATAATTATGTTGAAGACGGTCGTGGCTTGTGCACATCAAATGCATGGAACGGTTGCAAACAGGGGTAGATTCACGGTTACTTACGCGAGGGAGGACCAGATTCAGTTACTGGACATTAAACATTATTAACATCAATTAAATTTCATTGCTCTGTGTGCGTGCGTGCGTGCGTGCGTGCACGAAGGCGTGCGTACGTGTGCACCCATAGTGAAAACCCACCTACTTAAACTTGCTTATACTCCAGAGCTCTCCAGCGTACCAATCCTACTGTTAACAACTGGAACTGCTTATCGATTATGACCTGCTTAACCCCTTTTGTTTTGGTGCGCTGCCAAGATAGGTTCTCCCGGGGATTTTAGCGCAATAGAAGTAGTTTATATATTATGCACTATTATTCTTATATTACATGATTTTCCACAGTTCTGCATTGGACATTGGGTCGACGAAGCTGTGGTGGAATGAAATGAACATAAACGTGAACAATTATGTAGAGTGGAAAACCGTGAATTGATTGACAGAGAAAACGCTTAGAATGTCATTGAACATCGGTCTGCATGATCTCTGTGTTTATGGGTGGGTGGGATCCAAGCCGGGTGAGCCCATCGAAGCCTGCGACTGCCAACACGGTGGTTGTCCGTACGTGGAAGAGCATGTAGAGTTTGTAGACAGCGGTGCGTGCGCCTCGTATGGTTACAATTATATTACAAAGTTATTGACCACTTTTTTATGCGTACATTGCTGTTTGATATCGACATAAGATAAGAACAGGACAGAACAGAATGAATGATAACAATACGAACTACGGTCATATTCACTTTTCACATTTTTATTTGTTTCAAGCTTCCATACAAGGACGCGATAGATAAAACATTTTCACAACAGCACGGAATATGGAATATAGTATTTGTTTCAGACCCAGTGATTCACACTACATTAATCCGTATGTTGCAAAACTATTTGTCTGCCGTCTCAATAAACCCTTTGCGCTTTGTGCCACATATGGCCTCTCCGTTATCTTGACAGTGGCAGAAGCAGCATCGAACAGCGATGATGCCATAAACTGGCTTGGCCACGCATCCACAGTATCCGTCGTCACAGGACACGGCATAGGCGGGTGCTGTACACATAGACAGAGAATACCACGTTATTTAGATCTACAGACATGTGGAGAAAACCGATCCAGGTAACTTTGCTTTATTTAGTGAACTGCTAAGTTGTTTACTATATCAGGCTGGGGCAGAGATTACATCACAGATGATGAACACATTTGTTTCAGTGATCAATTACTGATCAGTAGGTATACGGCTTCAAAAGTGATTAAATTAACAAAGCAAGTTTATACAAAGATAGAGTCATTAGAATAACAGTTACTAGGCCAGTACACTTTCAAATGGTAAGATTGGATTGTTGCATATGAGATGCTTTATGAGCATGATGATGTCACCTGTGAGTAAACTAAACTGTTATAAACCATCTTTCTCTTGGTTGAAATTACACTAAAACAAAGTAAAACTACATGAGCCATGTAATATTACCTGTTATTAACTAAATACTAACAGGTGCCTACTTTGGAAAATTTCCACTATTGTATTGTCCCAAACTTCATCATTTTGCCAACAATTGGCTGGAAATATACTCATAGTTGGCTGTAGTGTACAGCTGTTTTGTTAATGTTACTTTATTGCGCAGATGTCACTACATATTATGCTGATTACCCATGTAAAACAAAAGACAAACCCCAAATATTTAGATATCTTAAAGGTGCTTCCTCAATTGAAAGTTTTTAACTTTGTCATGTGATTGGCGAGAGGATGGTTGACCCACACAGTGTTTAACATTTTGGATATCCACTGTTTTGATCCTTACCAGATCTAACTGAAATAATTTTTTGTAGATGATTCGAACAAAAATAGGCAGCTTTTATTAAATCGACTGCAGATGTTACATAAACTATTCATACACTATATATTTGGACACCAAAAAATCGGATCTGAGATAGGCTAAATCAGTTGAGTAAGCTCTTCTAAGCTTAGCTGTTCAACATTTTCTTTGCACATGTTGACTCAAGACTTTCAGGTGTCTGTGCTGAAATCATCTGATCTAAGGGTGTAAATTGTTCAAAAAGTCACAGGTATATATTGTATCCTATAATCAAGTAAATTTATACAAATGAAAGAATTGACATTTTTGTGTGGAGAAGCATGAACAGAATATTAGATCCTTCAACTGTTTTTTTTTGTATTATAAGTTCTAAATGAACTCATTTTGTACTGCTTTTGAAGTGTCATGATACCATCCCCTATTATTTATTTGGCTCAAAGGAGAAATACCATCAGTTCCATTTAGATAATGTAACTTTGTTATCGAACAATACAATGTTTTTGTTTTAAAACCAAAAACCTGATGAGTTGTTATATTTTTTGGCTTGCCTGAAACTTAAGCAAAATGGCTAGTGATAAGAAGTTTTTAAAATCAAAAATTAGAATATCATATTATGATTGAGCTGATGATATTAGGAAGTGAATATCATTGTTGTAAAATGATCATTATGATGCAAAGTAGCAAAGATATTTGAATATCCAACACAAAAAATGTGTTACACTGTCCATGTTAGACATTGTTCTGAAATTACTTTATTTTTACAACAAAATGAATCATCCTGATCCAGTAGAAGTGAAAAAGCTGAAGACAACAGAGTGCCAAAGGAAACGGAGAGAAATTAATAGAGAATTCAGAAACATTTGAAAGAAGATGCCACACAACAACAAAAGAACTGGGATGCTAAGCGGCTAACTACGACAGAGGAAAAAGAGGAAACATCAAGGAGTTGAGAGACTGAGACAGCAAAAGCATAGAAAGATTAAAACCGAATGGCTGGAAAGGACAGTCAGATCGAGAGGAGTAAAGAAACAACTGAAACTGATGACACCTGCTGAAAGAAGAGAATATGAGAAGCAGAAGCAGGCTTATACAGTGTAGTAGAAAACAATTGACGGGTACAAAAAATTGTAGACTAAAGGAAATAGATAGTGATAGAAAAAAGGGACGGTAAAGCAAAGCATGCTTGAAGCCACTGTTGGTGATGAAGATGATGGAATAATGTCAGAAGACGCAGCTGAAGAAAAGGAAGGTCCCCAAGCACTGAATACCACGAGCAGGCAGCTCAGATATTACTACTGTAGAAAAATACTTGAAAGGATGTCACAACATAGAACACACAGAGCAGAAGCACTTCAGTCTATTATCCTCTCTGCTACACTTACCGCCAGAAAAGCATATAAGAAATGAGGGATTATGGTTAAAACAAGTGCACCAACCAAACAGTTTAATGCCAGAATTTAAAGGGATGATCATGGACAGGGATGTTTGCAGAAAAATATCATCAAATCATGCCCTCAGGATCAAAAGAAAATACAAGAAAATCTAACAAAAATGGCTAAAACACTGGCTGTTTCTAAAGGTAAAGTGTACCGGGATATTAGCATGCTCGCTGGGACTGCCAAATTTAGAAAAGACAGGGTATCCCCACAATGGATGAATCGAATCCAGGATTTCTTCTTCAGAGAAGACATTAGCAGAGCTGTACCAGGGAAAACAGTGTGAGCTGCTTTCAAACAACACAAGGCAAAGTGTCTTCTGAGCATGACAGTTGAAGATGCACACAAAATCTTGTGAGATGAAAATCCAGCCTTCCCTTACAAGTTCACAATATTCAAGAAATTCCGTCCGCCAAATGTGAGGATCCCAAGGTTCAGTGACAAATGTTGAAAGGAAGATAGCTGCTTTGAATGCCATCATGAACAAATTTGTACTGGGTAATACCAATATACATGTAGTCAGATTTCCAGGTATTACTATGTTAATCAAGGTAATCTTCTTCACATTTTATGAAAAAGTAATTTTAATCAGGTAAACCAACAGCCCAACCAAGTATAGAGACAGTTTGAAAATAAAGATTAATTTGATTAACCTTGTCGTTTATGTCACATCTGTCATAATTAATGTCGCATCTGTCACACAGGGGTTTTTGTCCTGTAGAATGGAATCTATGAAAATAAGTGCCCCACGAGAGGTATGCTGAGTGAGGTGTGAGGTATAGGACATAACCAGACAATTAAGGCGTCGCTTGGATCTAAACGCGTTTTATTTTCTTATTTCATTATCACTGAACCTACAGAGCTGAAACTTTCATAGATTGCAAGTCCAGGTAAGAGTAATGCTGTGAATTTTTTTCAGAAAGGTTCATACATATTTTCCCACGGTATGCAGCCATCTTGGATTGAATGTTGCGTGTGACTTATATCAGTAACCATTGGATTTAGAGGAATCAAATTTGGTGTGTAGTTACTCCACATAATCCCAATGAAAACAGTCAGTTGACTTTCCAAGTTTTCAAAAAAAATTTGTTTTCATGATTTTTTTACATCTGAATGTATTTTTTCATCATGAAATTTTACATTGATGGTTCATTATATAAAATATAAATAATGTTTTCTAAAAAGTTACTAGATAGTTTTCAAGAGCATACTATCAAGAAACACTGTAGAAAGTTTCAAGTAATTCTGTCAAACAATAGCAGAGATAAGTGACACGGGAGGCAGTAGGTGTGAGGGAAAACATGTTTTTGAGAAAATCGTGTTCAAAGTTTATGTACATTGGCACATACATTTCAACATCTGAAAAGCAACCTAGATGATTGAAACTTTGCATACATATTACTGAATGTATAATCTATCAAAAGGCAAAGTTAAGAGTCATTGGCATTGTAAAATAAATTTCACACAAGTCCCGAGTACCCGACACCCATGTCCATCGTTGCCGACACAGTTGATCTCACCACGACAAATGGGACATTCGTCGCCTGAGTCCCATCGATACAGTCTGATGACAGATTTGCATTGATGACCTTGTCGCAACTGGTGCAGAAAGTCTCGAGGCCACACACCACGCCGAGGGTGCGGTACGGTCGACAGCTGGGGTGGAGAGTGTATGCTTCCTACACAACGTGCATAGCAGGTTCGCAACAAGTGATGGCAACACGGCACAGCGTACAAGTACTGTTGAAAGATCTCCATCAGCATCTGTCTCATCCTCAACCAGGAATCGCGGGACACCTATCTCCTCCAGAAGATCTGCATAACCAAACTTCCGTTCAGTGACAGACAGTCTCCGAGACGGATCAGCTGGTACTGTTGATGACCGCATTGATGCCTGGAAAAAATACACAATATAAATGTATTTCATGAACAAAAAGTATCCAAGACATGTTCAACAACAAAAGCCCCCCCTTGCTACGTATGCAGGGGTATGGCATTGAATGCAATTTATTTTATTGGCATTGCCATATTATACACACACACACACCCGCGCGCGCGTGTGTATATAGGCTATGTATACAATAATTACCAGGGCAAATTGTAGTAATATAATAAACCACAGACATAGTTACAACTCTGTTTCTGATGTGCCTGGATGGACCCTGGGCCTGAATGTCAACACAACCACGAACATCAACAGCATGAACTAGATCAGCGTCAAATCGTTTATACAGTAATAGTTATGCCACAAAGGCGATGTTTGGATAAAACGCAAGTGAACATATGAAATATCAGAATTAAACTTACACTGCGTGCCATTCTCGCTGGCACCACGGACGGTGATGGTCGAAGTCGAAGAAGACGAAGTTGTCGCCGCGGGTTCATTGGCGAATTCAACCCTCGATGCCTTCGCATCACACGCTAACTGCAACGATGCAAACTTTCGCTGCCTCCCAGTACCGTAACCGCCCACTCGCTTTCGACCAAACAGCATAATGTCGTTTTACAAAGCGATATAAATGAACGAAACTCATGGGATAAAAAAGTCGATCGAATCGAACGTAGCTGGTATTTCAAGCTGACGTCAGAGGAAATTAGTATTACAACCAATTAGAGCGCTTGATTTGAGGGAATCCGACATCACGTGGTGATGTCCGGCGAATCGTCGTGCCATTCCCCATTCCTTTGTCACCGAGATGGTTCAGAGGCGGTCATTTATAGTCGGAATTACTCGGATACCTCCGGGCACATTTTAAAACTGTTTGTACCATCATACAGAGCGAAAATGGGGCTTTCCCGTGATATGCGCCACGTTGGAATGGCAGCGTTTTCCGGCATGCAATGGCTCGCGGAAAATCACCTAATGTCCCATTAGTCTCGGTTCATTTGACATAAACAAAGACTTAGCAATGATAGGCATCATACATAAGACACGTTTTATGACAGAAACGTGTTTATTTCGACAGTGCAACTTACATGAATGGCAAGTTGAATAATATTTATACACGGAAATAGCAACAACTCGAAATTCATTTTATTGTCAAAAATCCGTCAAATCCGACCCGAGTCTCCCGTTAATTTATTTCTCTGTCTAGAAAAATTATGTTGGGTGGAACTTTTCTAACTGGATTTTCAAAAAGGGACACAATTTTGCACTGTCAGCAGTATCATTCAATAGTTTCAATGGAAAACCTAACATTTCTATTTTTGTCTTATCACAACCACCATAATACACCTCTAAAAAAAAGAATTACCATTGTGGAAACTTTTGCAGGACACTTAGATTTATAGATGTGACAGACGCAACACAAAAATGTGAATGGTCTATTTCATCATCCTATATAATAAAAGCCAGGCAGTAAGTTATCTTCTACTTATTACCTTGGTACACTTTCAACCCCATACTATAACATTATATGTGAAATAAATTATTTTAGGAAAGGAAATTATTCACTCCTAATTTTTGCACAACTGTTCCATTTTTCATGACTTCGCTCATATGGAATCAGTAATTTATGGTTTATATTGTTGGTGAAGCTCCAGATACTTGGTTCGTTATATTTATCAGGAGTGAGTATTTTAGTGAAAAATTTGCAAGATTATTTTGTTGGATTATCAGATAACAGATAAGTTGAAACATGGTTCCATATGGTTTCTTTCACTGATCGACAAATTTCTTTAAAGGCCGAGTGCAAAACTCACTCAAGACTCCCGCCTCCAATGGCATCTTGGGATTTAAATGTGACGTAGAAACACTTGTACCGTCTCGAAATATGATTTGATTGGTTAACATTCAAATCATCCAGATTTGGTTTTAGTGCAGGGAACAAATTTAAATATTATTCAGAGTTTTGGTTTAAGTGTGTGATGACGTGTATTTTGTTACAGCTGTATTCGTAAGCTGAACTTTTGGTAACTATATAGATTTGCAGAAAGCTTTCGATAAAGTGCCACATCAAAGATTGTTACTTAAACTAAAAGCCCATGATGTAATGATGTAATCAACTGGATAGAAGAGTGGCTTACACACAGAAGACACATAGTAATAGTAGATGGTGAGATTTCAAACTAGAAATCTGTTTTGAGTGGGGTACCACAGGGATCAGTATTAGGCCCTATACTATGTTTTAATATATATATATATATATATATATATATATATATATATATATATATATATATATATATATATATGTATATAAATGATTTGGAAGATGACATATCTAGCAAAGATATGAAATTTGCAGATGATACAAAAGTATTCAGAAAGGTTACTGATGTTAGGGGAGGCTTGGGAGAGTTGGGCCACAGGGAGAGTTTTGCCACCCCCAATGTTGTGGACAGGTGCTGCCATCTATTTGAAGTACAATACATTATCTTTTTATTGATATAAGGGACTTGACACGTTTAGGCTTGCTATCCATGTTTTTAACAGAAATACATTTTATGCACAAAATAGTAAAAATTCGACTCTAAGGTAAGCAATTTTATATCTCTTCAATACTATTTAGTACACTGTTCTTGGGTGTTCTGCAAGATAGATTTAACAAGATTTAACAAGTCTGCCATCCAAGGCAAAAGCCCAGATGGCAAGTGGACAAGGAAGCCATTGGCTTATCGAGAGTCCGACATGTTTAACATGTGATCCGCCCTCCAGAGATATGTGTCAACCTTGTTTTTAAACATATTTACGCTGCTAGCCGTTACGCTATCAGTAGATAATTTGTCTCGTTCATTGATTGTCCTCCATGAGAATGGGTATTTCCTTGTGTCCAGTCTACACTGACCCTCTACTAACGATACTCCATGTCCACTAGTGGGTCCTTCCTGGTGTCCAGTCTACACTGAATCTCTACTAACGTTACTCCATGTCCACTAGTGGGTACATCCTGGTGTCCAGTCTACACTGACCCTCTACTAACGTTACTCCATGTCCACTAGTGGGTACATCCTGGTGTCCAGTCTACACTGACCCTCTACTAACATTACTCCGTGTCCACTAGTGGGTCCTTCCTGTTGTCCAATCTACACTGACCTAGCTGTGACAGTCCTCTCCCATCAAGGCATTTGCGAAATCCATGTGGTCAATGCCTGTGCTAAGATTTAGAATGAAATAAAAAATGGCGGGTATGGGGAGAGTTGGGACATTCAGGGATGGGAGGGTTGGGCCATGGCCCAACTCTCCCCGCATGGTGTCCCAACTCTCCCATCACTTACATTTAGTGAATAATCTTTTCTCTAAAGCCTATTACTTTGAGTACGTATAGTTTAGTGCATGAGGCAGAGGGGACTATCGGATATAGGGCTACCTTGTGCTGTGATAGTGTTCCGAGCCGCCACAGGGGGCAAGGAATACTATCACAGCACAAGGTGGGCCTATATTTGATGTCACCGAGGCCGAATGCACCAGCCGACATAGACCATGATGCTAAACTTATGAATTTTATATGTAAATATTAATATAAATATATTAATATATTTATAAATGTATTAATTAAATTTAATTAATTTATTTATAAATTAAATATTTTATATAATTAGTTGTTAGTGGGCAGCAGAATTACTGTAGGTCTGGTTGGTAACTGCAGACTGCATCTTTCAAAATATTAATTTAAGTTTGTCTTAGTGATTTCATAATTTTTCCAGTTGCCACGAAACTACCAAAGAAGATCAAATCGAGGTGCACCAGAAGATGTTCTACAGAGAGCAATGGAACAAGTCAGGGGAGGATGTAGCATCCGTGCAGCTGCTAAGTAAGAATGACTCTCAACAGATACATCAACAAGCATGATGGAGAAAATGAACAAAATGGTGAACGAAATAAGGTGTTTGGCTATGGACTCTGTCGACTGAAAAACATTATTTTTTCTCCAGAGAAGGAAACTGACTTGGCAACACATATTAAAACTTTGGCTGAACAATTTCATGGTATGACTAGAAACAAATGTCGTGCGTTGATTGTGGAAAAACAATGTGACTGTGCCTCATTCTTGGAAAGAAAATGGAATGACTGGTGAACACTTTTGGATATCATTTAAAGAAAGAAACCGTCTTACAATCCGAACACCAGAGGCAACATCTCTTGCTAGGGCCTTCAACCGGTATACCGTGGGCAAATTCTATGACAACCTCGGAAGCATTATGGACCTGCACAAGTTTGAATGTCACGATATCTATAACGTTGATGAGACGGGATGCACGACAGTTTCAGCACACGAAAACATTGTAGTTGGAAAAGGAGTGAAGCAAGTGGGGTCAATCACCTCTGCTGTACGGCATCAATGCAGCTGGTAGTGTCGTTCCACCTATGCTAATATTCCTACGGAAAAACGTCCGTGAGCATTTCACCAAAGGTGGCCCCCCAGGGTGTATTGGGGTGCAAATTCAAGTGGTTGGGTCCACGAGGACCTATTCCTGGACTACCTGAACCATTTCATTTGCCACACGCGATGCGGCAAGGAAAATAAAGTTTTTCTTATCTTAGATAACCATGAGGCCCACATTTCTCTGGCTGCCATTGACTTGGCTAAAGAAAATGGTATAGTGTTACTGACAATGCCACCACATACCAGTCATCGGCTTCAACCTCTCGATGTGTGCTGTTTCAAACCTTTCAAGACGGCATATGCTCAAGCTATGGAAAACTGGATGCGATCAAATCCTGGCAAAACAATTACGATATATGAAATACCTGAATTTGTTGCCCATGCTCAGTTGCATGGCCTCACTGCAAAAAACATTTTGTCAGCATTTCAAAGTACCGGCATTTTCCCTTACAACCGGGATTTGTTCGATGAAACAGACTTTTCGCCAGCCACAGTTACTGATCGAGATCTTCCAGAGGAGTTGGAGAGAAATTATTCAATTCCTGCTGAACAACTACCAGCTCCCCAGCCAGAACCCAGTTCTACCACAACACCGGTTCCCCAGCCAGAAACAGATTCTACTGCAACACCAGCCCGACAGCCAGAACCAAGTTCTACTGTAACACGAGCCCAACAGCCAGAACCGAGTTCTACTGCAGCACCAGCCCAACAGCCAGAACCGATTTCTACTGCAACACCAGCTCCAGCTCAGCCAGGGCCAAGAAACCATTATGCATCACCTGCTGATATTGTTCCGCTTCCAAAAGCTGCTCCACGAAAGGTTACCAACAGAGGTCGAAAGAGAGGGGATACAAAGATTCTAACCGATACTCCAGTACATAATAGCATAGCAGACGCACTAGCTGCTAGGCACACTAAAAAATGAAAGTCAAATCAACCAGTCAAACATAGAGCTGAAAAGTCCTTCATCAGAAAGTGATACCGAAGATGTGCCATTCATGGAAAGTGGTGAAAGTGATGCTAATGAGCCAGATTACCAAGTCATTGAAGGTGATTTTGCAGTTGTAAAATTTGTGTTGGCCAAATCACGCATTGTCCATTATACAGCGCGGGTTCACGTTATTGATGGAGATGAGTGTGAAGGTGTTTTTCTTTGACGAGAATTCAGTCGTCATCAGACAATATCTACATTCATGATTAATGATAAAGATGAAGCATCTTTCGCTAAGGACATCATCAGGAAGCTACCTGAGCCTCAACAGCTTGGTGGCATAGCTCGTCGAGCAGGAAAAATTACATTTCCTTGTGACTTCACACGACGGGATTTCCACTCGTCTCTTTATTAGGCATCATCGAACCTATCACATATTGTGCATTACATAGCACAGGTTGACACTGTTGATTGGGATGAGTGTGAAAGTGTGCGTCAATATCACAGTCATTTTAAAAAGTGTTAAAACACAGCATAATTCCATTTTAGGATTTGATATAGGCGCCTATGACCAATTAATCAGTGACATCATTAAAAAAGTTAGAACTGGAATATTTTGCTGATCAAGGTTGACTTTTTCTAGTGGAGTGCTACTGGACCATGTTCTTAATATCTATTAATGGCTATTTTAAGTTTGGAATTAAATTGTTCACATTTTCCTTCACTGTCCCAAGTCTCCAATTCTGTGGCCCAGCTGTTCTCAGCTATGGCCCAAGTCTCCCTGGATATGGCCCAACTCTCACCACTCCCAGGGAGAGTTGGGCCAGGATGACACCTTTCAACAATCACCTCCTCTTTCTACATGTGTGCCTGCATTTTGAATCAGCTGACACAGATTGTATATTATGGTCTGTACATATCACAATCGCAGGAAATGGTACTCTGCCATGAATAGAGAGAGCACAATGTGTCAAAACGTAAAAATTGGCCCAACTCTCCCAAGCCTCCCCTACAGATAAACAAAGTTTACAGGATGATCTAAATAAATTAGTTAAATGGTCAAAAAATGGCCATTGTTATTCAATTTTGGGAAGTGTAATTGCATACACATAGGACATGGAAACATGGATGAAGAATATAAAATGGGGGATAATGTACTAGGTAGAACCACACAAGAAAAGGACTAACATTTAGTGCTGACGTGAAAGTTTCAGAGCAATGTCGGATTGCTGCTTCGACAGGAAATCAAATTCTAGGGCTAATTAGGAGAACTATCACGTATAAGGAAAAATTGCTAATTAGACCACATTTGGAATATTGTATTCAAGCATGGAAGCCAAATCGTAAAAAGGACACAGACAAGCTAGAAAGAACACAACGAAGAGCAACTAAAATGATTCCAGAATTGAGAGACCTTAGTTACTAAAGTCGCTTATTACAATGTGCTTTGACAACACTAGAAACCAGGAGACTAAGAGGAGACGAAATAGAAGTGTTTAAAATAATGAATGGTTATGACAATGTTGACAGGAATACATGTATGTTCTTCAAACTTAAAGAAGGCAGTAGAACCAGAGGACACAAAGCAGCATTGGTTAAGGAGCAGTGTAGTTTGGACATGAGAAAGTACTCTTTCTCACAAAGGGTGATAAATGAATGAAACAAACTGCCAAATGATTGTGTTAATGCTAGTAGTGTGAATATGTTTAAAAATACAATTGACAGATATTTGATAAGAGCGGGCTACACATAGATGAGAAAATTGTTGGACTCTCAATAAGCCAATGGCTTCCTTGTCTACTTGCCATATGGAATTTGTTGTTTGGGATGGCAATCTTGTTCAATCTTGTTAAAACCTTAATATATTGGGAGAAAAAACCCTTATTGTTAAGTTGAAATGTTCTGATATTAATTGTTAGTGAAGAAAGGATGAAATAATCCTTGTAATGAATCTAGTTGTATAATTTGCTCGGTAAATTCACTGGAGCTGAATGAGACTACAACAACTGTCATGTTAGATCAATGCCAACATGTTATTTGATTCAGGTCCACTCAAAGTAGCAGTAGGATCTTCCAGCATAAAACAAACTGGTTACCTTCAGAATGTTGTTTGTCTTCTCAATCTTGAGGTACAACTTTGTGTGAACAACAGTCAATATGTTGGCTTCTTTCAGAAGATTCACATTGTCTTCTTTTACTGAAAAATTAACAAAATACTTATGTGTTGAACATAACTGTGTTATATTACATTGTTGGGAGCAATAATAAAAACATATTAAACTACATGAAAGTAAGAATAGTGACAAATGCTCCATCATATGTGACCTGTATGAGATATAGCAATACCATTCTACCTACGTGGGTCAGACTTGACATAACAATCAATGAGGGATTGATGGGCCCCCGGACTCTCTTCTCCATCCACAGTTTATTTCTCTGATACCTCTCCACACAGCCTGTCACCAGTTGATGCAGTCTGCTGAAGCAGATTCCCAGGTCTCAATGCTGATCTGAACAGATTCAATATTTCGTTTGCAAGCATTTCTGAACTGCAGCATCTATGCCACTCCTCCCAATAAGAATGGTCCGAACACTCCTGGTCAGATCATGTATATCAAAATGCTAGACATTATACATCATGAAAACAGCTATGCTGGTCATAAATTAGCTGTCTGCACCAGAAATCAATATTTCATGAAATTATTCATAAGAATACTATCCTGAAGTACTAAGCCAGCACAGTAATATTATATAAATAATAAGCCACCACTGAAAATAAACATTGTCCAACTTCAATTTCTTCCACAGTTTTCAAGATGCTTGTCTTGACCTTTGACAAGCCGACCTTATGAGCAATTTGTTAAGCCTGATGGAGTTAATTTTGAACATCTTTCAACTTTGAGAGATCAGAAAGGCCTAAACTCTTGGCAGTCTAAAATTAAAAAATTATAAACGATAAATACAAGTTATATAAATCGTTTCTGGTTGCATCAACACATGTTAGTCAACAGTAAGTACAAGGAGTATTTTGAGTTTATTGGCTGCTACTATTAATACATATTCTGACCAATTAATCAGCATGAAGTTTCAATGCTAAAAACATTTGTTTTTAACATTGTATAATGGAGAACTACAAAGTTGTTTGATAAATGCTAGAACTAAAGGATAGCATTACTCATAACAACCATGAGAAATAGAGACTGTACATATTAGAGTATCAGGATATCATCCCCACTGCATGTAAAGGTGAATATCTAAACAACCAGAATTGCTGTTAGAATGACATTTTCTGCTGATTAGCGGCATCATTTGCTTGGCAAACACTAACCACATAATTGAGTTTATATCTTTCAGATATGAATTTGATTATGTAAGATATATTGTCTGAACTCACTCTCCAGACAAATAAGAAGTGGTCATACTCCTGCACCCCTTTGGGTAGGTATTCAGTGGGGTCGATCATCCTACATGGGCCTGTCTCTAACATCGCCATGTGAATGTGAGGATCAGAACAACAGTCTGGATTACGACCCACATCAATCACTGCTCCAGTTGCCACCTACGAGCAAAGTCATCATACATTTCTACAGCAGCAAGGAAAGGGACATAACATGTGGGAAAAGTTCAACAAGAATTATTAAATTAAATAGCATTTTTCCTCAGCTTTTTATTTAAATATTAATTTCTTAAATGAAGTATTTTATCACTGATATATATTGACACTATGTCAAGATAATGACAACATGTGAGATAAAAATAGGTTCTGAAACACCTCAAATGTTACACAAGTTTGGTCAAAACATGGTACACCAAACATTGCAATACAGGAGATGGAGTGATAACTAGAATAAAATATACAATACATAGTTGATTAGTTGTATCCAACTTGCCTGTTTTTTCTACCACATTCAATACACACTTTAGATTGATTAGTTGTAAGGGTCATCCATGTGAAGTATCCAACAACATTCAATACACATTTTAGTTGATTAGTTGTAAGGGTAACCCATGGGAAGTATCCAACTTCTCTGTTTGTCTACCACATTCAGTACACACTTTAGGTGATTAGCTGTAAGGGTCATCCATGGGAACTATCCAACTTGCCTGTTTTTCTACCACGTTCAGCTCAACATTGTTAATGATAACATCCACATTCTTCATGTTGCTCACAGAAATGGTGACTTGTTGAGATCCAGCCATACTCAGATGTCTGCCATCAGGAGCAATCTACAATATACAACATAGCCTACTACATGACATATCTTGCCATAAAATTCTAAGCTTCTGGAAGCTTACCAGCTGAGGGCTTGAGGTAATGTTATCACATGACCAAACAAGGTAATTAAGGACGAATGAACATATTATATTTAGTGATAGATCTTCATTTTCTAATAGAATTAATAACATCTTAGCATACTACATGTCCACAAGACATTTCTACATGTGACGATTACATAACTGTTGATAGTCCTGTCACACTGTAGTGGGGCTTTGATAATGTGTAATGAACAAGAAATATATTTACCTCCTGTCCAACAGTGACTTCCAGCATGATTCCTTTGTGGCTGTAATGACTATTTTCCGTCTATTTCCCAGACACCAACACCACATGATGTCTACTGCAGCAGTTTCTTTGGGAACTTTTCATTCACCTTTAGCCCAAAGATCTCTTCAAGCAGTGCCTGTGCCATATTGTATCTATTGTATGTGAACATAAACATAATATGTCTTATACCATGATGTATCGCTAGGTATTATCTCAATGGATAGTTAACAGATTGTATATTGATTAATGTGAGCCTGGTTTACAGTGGGTGAAAAAATTTACAATAGGGAACCCGAAGGTGCCAGTGCTTTGCTCGTCTATGGCTTATAAACAATGTCAATGACACACAAGACACAAGTTAGACAGGTCTGCATTGTTCAGGCATTAGTAAGGGGAGGGATTAACAATATGTTGTTAGGCTGCAAAGAATGTTATTTCAACAGAAATATGGTGGGAGATTTGTTCTCCTGAGCAGGAGAACTGGAGATTTGATAGAGTCTTATAGCAATTGTGGGAGACAAGCTCCAACCTCAATTTGATTTTTCTCTTGCTTCATTTCAAAATCATTTTGAAAAAAAATCTAACCTATCTAGTATCCACTATGACATGCTAGCTATTTTGTGCAAATGTGTCATTTAGTTTTTATAAAGACATCGGACAACCTACTAGATTATATTCAACGTGGAAAAGGTCAAACGTGGCTCCAACTCTACATACTACGACATAAAGCTATTCACAACAGATTTAATGTTCAAAGTCAATTCTTTTCAATAATTTAAAAAAATATATATATATATATTAAGCTGACTGTACATACCTTTAAACAATTCATACACTCTACAGATATGAACACCAATGGCCCTGATTCACAATGGGCTAAATTAATTGAGGAGGGAGAAAAAAACAGAAACTTGCTGGCTAACTAGATCAAGTGACTTCCCAGTTAAAAATCACAGAAATTGGCTGTAGCTACAACCATCTAAAGTACAGCAGGCGGTATTATTGTGGTCTGACCCTTAAACAGCAAAACAAATTCAAATACAGACCCGGACCCACTGGTACGCCAAGTTTGTTTGATGTTCTTGACTGTCTGCATGAAGAAGTCGTACGCATGTAGGAATGGTGCAAGAAACTTTCTGAGGTAAACAACAGTGCAGCAGGTTCCTCCATCTGAACCTTCTTGATCTCGACTGGGCTGCTTTCTTCGTGCTTGCCTACAACCACAAGAAGCAAGTAGATTTTGGTAGTTGACTACAGCACGTAGCAAGGTGATATTGGTGCTTGCCAACAGCACATAGCAAGAACACATTGGTGCTTGTCGACAGCACATACCAAGGAGACATTGGTGCTTGCCAACAGCACATAGCAGGGAGATGTTGGTGCTTGTCGACAGCACATACCAAGGAGACATTGGTGCTTGCCAACAGCACATAGCAGGGAGATGTTGGTGCTTGGCTACAGCACATAACAAGGAGACATTGATGCTTGCTGACAGCACATAGCAAGGAGACATTGGTGCTTGTCGACAGCACATTGCAAGGAGACATTAGTGCTTGCTGACAGCACATAGCAAGGAGACATTGGTTCTTGCCAACAGAACACAGCAAGGAGACATTGGTGCTTGCTGACAGCACATAGCAAGGAGACATCGGTGCTTGTTGACAGCACATACCAAGGAGACATTGGTGCTTGCCAACAGCACATACCAAGGAGAAGTAGATGCTTGCGTACAGCACATACCAAGGAGACATTGGTACTTTCCTTCAGAATATAGTAAGGAGACATTGGTACTTGTCTACAGCACATAGCAAAGAGACATTGGTACTTGCCTACAACACACACTCAAGGAGACATTGGTACTTGCCAACAGCACATATCTAGGAGACATTGGTACTTGCCTACAGACACATAACATATAATATTGTAATAAAAAAATTCAAACTTTAGCGTCATATTCACCAAGTGCTTTATGGCGCTTTACATTATGTTATTACTCAAAGTAGAGATCTATCTAAAAGATGTATATTTATAAATAAAACAGTAAATGTAGGGCATAAAAATATATGATTTTAGAAAATGTTCAGCGGGGAACATATAAAACATGATAAAACACTATAAAAACAACAGTACCAGTTCGATATAGTTAAAAAGGCCCTTTCACCTTTCAAAGCAGTTCTGCATTATTCTTGTTTATACAAAATAGCATGGAAACATTCATTGGTGCATCAACACACGTATACAATAAGATATCAGGAGGAAGGTGAAGACATGAACACTTGTATACAACAAGAGATCAGGAGGTGAAGACATGAACACTTGTATACAACAAGAGATCAGCAGGAAGGTGAAGACATCAACACTTGTATACAACAAGATATCAGGAGGAAGGTGAAGACATCAACACTTGTATACAACAAGAGATCAGGAGGACGGTGAAGACAACAACACTTGTATACAACAAGAGATCAGGAGGAAGGTAAAGACATCAACACTTGTATACAACAAGAGATCAGGAGGTGAAACATCAACACTTGTATACAACAAGAGATCAGGAGGAAGGTGAAGACATCAACACTTGTATACAACAAGAGATCAGGAGGAAGGTGAAGACATCAACACTTGTATACAACAAGAGATCAGGAGGAAGGTGAAGACATCAACACTTGTATACAACAAGAGATCAGGAGGAAGGTGAAGACAACAACACTTGTATACAACAAGAGATCAGGAGGAAGGTGAAGACATCAACACTTGTATACAACAAAAGATCAGGAGGAAGGTGAAGACATCAACACTTGTATACAACAAGAGATCAGAAGGGAGGTGAAGACATCAGCACTTGTATACAACAAGAGATCAGGAGGAAGGTGAAATAGAGACATTCACAGATATTTACAGCAACAAAACTAGGAAAAAATTGTTTTCACAAAACTTGGATGTATATAATGTCTACTTACTAGGTCAACTCCTGTGAATCTTTTGGCAACATCATCTCCCACTGACTACCTATTCCACTTTGTCCGTGATAGACTGCTTGACCCTTTTCACATGTTCCCAAATATCGATCAATTCCTTTTTGATAGCAAACCAATATGGGTGGTTATCTGCAATGCCATATCATTTATGAAAACATGCAAATGTCTAAATATATATATTTGTGTATAGTTTCATGGTTAGGCATCAAAAACTTAGTTCGGCCTTTTAATCAAATAAGTTGCTTATTTCCTTGTAATTCTGCATTGCAGTTAATTTCACTGGTCATCAATAAGGCAAACTGGAACGATTTAAAAATATGTATGTGCTACATGCAGAATTTGTAGCAACATTTCATGCAGGACACCTTTTAAATAATTTGGGGGGAGCAATATTTACACATCACATGCAGCATAAATCTGGCTCAAACATATACCACATTTTGCAGATACCTGTAAGTGGACAATTTCTTTTCTTGTTTATGTGGCATACAAGATATTTTTTAATATGAAATAAGACAATGTGCTGCTTTAATGTTTTAGGTTTGCAGTACTGTAGATAGAAAGGTAACAGTAATAACTGCTAATCGATCGCCTTTCACCAATGGCGAAGCGAATCAATATTTTGCGAACGGAAAATTGGACTGCTTCGCCAATTTGGCGAAAACATATGAATAACAATAATGGGAGTTAACGGTTTTGACGAATTGACATGGAAAACAATATTTAGCACATTCTGTTGAGTTAAAAAAAACGTTTTCTTCGTAATACGGGTGCAGCCACATTGAATGTTTATAGAGCCAAGTTGCCATTTGTAACATAGACGCCTACTGGACGCCTCGTTTTTAATAATGTCAGTATCTTGTCGTCATTGGGGAAGGTTGATGATTATAACCAGTTCGAAAATGTGTTAAGGATATTACGCCAATTAACTCTGTAACGTTAATACTGAGGTGGACAATCTGATTGGCAATACAATGTGTCAA